>JAODAL010026362.1:0-56903 GCA_025379985.1 Phyllomedusa bahiana | reverse complement strand
CCGTCGGGCTTGGAAAGGGGGGGGGCCCCCCACCTTCCCCCGGGGGCCGCCGCCCCGGCCCCCCCCCCGGGACCCCTCCCAAAGGCGAAACCCGGGAATTAGCCTGAGCCCCCGGTCCGGCCCGGCGGCCCCTTCCCCCTTTTTCCTTCTGGGGTTCCCCCCCTCCGCTCGGGGAATATCATCCAGGCGGCCCCGGGCCCCCAGCGGAGCACAGCAGGCTAATCACCCCCCCCGGCTCTGGGATGGTGCAGGCTGGGGCTCCTTTTTTCGCCGCGGCAGGGTTTTGGCGGCTCCGGAGGGGGGCCAGGGTAAAGGGACCGGAGAGAGAACGACGCGGAGGCGGACCCCATCGTGGTCAAGCCGGACCTTGAAGATTCATTGGGCGGACGGCTCGGCTATGCTGGGGCCTGCTGCCGCTTGGGGGTCCACCGGGGGCCCTGCCTACGAGGGAATGTCGGGTCGGAGGGGCCCCGTTCGGAAGTTCATCTGGCCCCCGAAGATCGAGTGAAAACCAGCCGAATTTTGGGGATTTTCGGTCAGCGAGGACGTACGACAGTCTGCAGGGATCGGGCAGCGCGGCTGGCGGGTTTTTTTCACAGCTCCCGTGAAAGCCTGGTGAGTTTATTTTTGGTTTTCGTACCCTCGGGGCCGGCGTCCAGGGGGGCGGCGGGGGGCGGGCGTCCGCTGGGGGAGGGTGCCGCG
Organism: Phyllomedusa bahiana; assembly: GCA_025379985.1. Lineage (NCBI taxonomy): Eukaryota > Metazoa > Chordata > Amphibia > Anura > Hylidae > Phyllomedusa > Phyllomedusa bahiana. The sequence goes on along the minus strand of JAODAL010026362.1, from coordinate 56,201 downwards.
GAGTGGCAGGAATTAGCGCGGAGCTTGAGGGAGGTGTTAGCACGCTTCCAGGGGGCGGGACCAAGGGGACCGGTGACCCCGTTATCGGCGTGGGATTCGTCGGTTTAGGCTCTGGCCTGGGGTTGCCCCCCCCATTTTTGGGGGTGGGTGAGTTAACCTGGATGGTCTAGGGGAAGGGAATGCTGGAGTCACGGTTGTCCGTGCAAAAACGGAGCAGGACACGGGTGGACGGGTTCCCATTAGATGATAAAGCTAGGGGGGAAGGTTTTTTACGTGTGTTTTTGAGGGGCCCCTTGGGCGCTCACCTAAAGAAGGAGGTTGAGAGAAGAAAGATCTTTGGCAGGACGAATACGTCGAGATTTTCTCTCCCCTTTAACCTCTGGAGAAGTTCAATCTACCGAAAGGGAAAAGGGACGAGAGTAAAGAAAGAGGAAGAGGAAAAACGGAGGTGGCGGCTTGATTCCGCAGACATTCCAGAATTGGATGCAGGCGTTTTTTTGCCCTTTTTTCTGGCGAGCCGTCATTGGTGAAAAAGCGCCGGAAAATTGTTCCGGCGCTTTTTTGCTATCTGGAATTCAATAGCGGAAGCAACAGCGGGTGTATGGGGGGCAAGCATGGCTTACGGTAATGACGAACAATTTTTCGTCAACGAAAAGCGTGCGCCATCTATTAGATGGGATCAGAAAGGACATAGGGCTATGGTTTGAGAGTGATGGCCCCTATGGCGGTATGGTCAGCCCTTTTCAGGGGGGACCTGGCAACCTCCAGCCCAGCAGGGGGGTGCCGGGTCCCTTTTGGGGGAGGCTCCCAGCGGGAAAGCCAAAATCGGGGTCCTGCTGGCAGTTTTAATGAAAGTCAGTGCAGATTTGGGACGGGCTGTCGGTTTCCGGCATACCTGCTCGGTGTGCAGCCGCCGCCTTTCCCCATGGGGCTTCGCGTTTTTTTTGCGGAAAGGGAAAAAAGGGAGGGGACAAGGAATCAGCAAGGGGGTGACCCCTCCGGTGAGTCCCTAGTCCGCGATGGAAAACCTTACCTAAATAGATACCCGGGATCGGGGAGGCGGCCCGTTTACTCCGGGAAGGGTTTGGTTTCGGGTTTTTAAAATTTCCAGACTCCGGGGCCATGAGGTTCCTTTTTTCGATAAGGAATTTGAAATCCGCTCACCTCCATCCGGAGGTGGTATTAGAAAAATTATTAAAGGAAGTGTCATTGGGTAGGATGGCGGGTCCGTTCAGCACTCTTCCAATTCCAGATTTGGTAGTCTCCCCTTTGGGAGTAGTGCCCAAAAAAGGAGCCGAAATAAAATTTTCGGCTGATTCAAAACCACCTCTCTTTCCCTAAGGGCCCCGGTCCGGTGAACGATGGGTATTTGACCCGGAACTTTGTTCCCGTGGTGTACACATCATTTGATGCGGCTCTGCGGTGGGTAAGGGCTTTTTATGGAAAGGGCGCGCCTTATGGCAAAAAACCGAATAGAATCAGCATTTTTCGGTTTTTGTTGCCGGTTTTTCACCCAGAGAGTGTGAAAAGCTGCTGGGCTGTAATTGGGGGGGGGAGTTTTTTGTTGACCGATGCCTTACCGATGGGGTGGCTCTCGATCTCCTGTTTCTACTTCGAGGCATTCCAGTTCCTTCCTGGAATGGGTGGTTCCGGGATGTATCTGGCTTTGCCATCGGTCCCCCATCCATTATTTGGATGATTTTTTTTTATGCATTGGACCCAGCGGACTCAGACGTATGCGGGTCGCTGTTGGCATCGATGCAGTGGGTGGGGCAAGGTCATTTTTCGGGGTCCCCATTGGCGCCGGACAAGACAGAAGGGCCACGACGACAACCATTAACATTTTTTAAGGGATCAGCATTAATTCCGTGACGATGGAATGCTCATTGCCGGAGGTCAAGTTAAGGGACATGAGGAGGGAGGTTGGGCGTTTGTTTGGGCTGTAAAAAGGTCTTTCGCTCAGGGATCTCCCAATCTTTATTGGGGCAAGCTGAACTTTTTGCTTGCAGAATAATGCCAATGGGGAGGGTGTTTTCGCGACGGATGGCGCAGGCGACGGCGGGGGTAAAAGGCAACCGCATCATTTCATTAGGGGTGTCGGCCGGGAATTGAAAAAAGAGGATTTGAGGGTATGGGATTCCTTCTGGTAGAGAATCAAATGGACGATCTATCATTATGGACAAGGCGGTGAGCAATGTGGAGATTGAGGTAATTTTTACTGATGCGGCCGGGCAGCGTGGGGTTTTTTGGCGCGTTCTGCCAGGGGGCGTGGTGCGCCGGGCGTTGGCCTGCGGCTTGGGTTGAGGGAGGTCTGACTAGGAATTTGGTTTTATTAGAATTATTTCCCATTGTCTTGGCAGTCGAGATATGGGGCGGACATTTTGTGAATAAAAAGGTGCAGTTTAATTGCGATAATATGGGGGTGGTTCTGGCGATTAAGTCTTTGTGGGCCTCTTCCCACCCCCAGTGCCTCAGTTTTGTTGCGACTTTTTGTGCTACGTTGCTGGGGGTTGAACGCGTGGGGGGTGGCGCGGCACGTTCCCCTGGTGTATCAAAATGACTTAGCCCGACGCCTTGTCTCGTTCGCAGTGGGAGCGATTTCGGGAGCTGGCTCCGGAGGCGATGGAAGAAGGGGTCGAGTGCCCCGAGAGGATGTGGACTCTGGTTTCGATACCGCCCAACGTTTATTCAGGTCCTCCTTAGCTAAGGGCACTTGGGAGTCATATGCCAGGTCATGGGCATTATGGGAGCATTGGCTGTCAGGGCTGGACCTCATAGTCACGACGGAGGATAGGGTGGCAGCTTTGTTTAGTTTTATTGGACACGCTGCGAACGAGGGTTGGTCTGCCTCGAGGGTTTCGCGCTTTATAACAGGATTGGCGTTTGGGTTTAAGGCCAGGGGGATGATTGACGTGACCAAGGCTTTTGGGGTAGTTCAAGCCTTAAAAGGTTATCGCAGGGGCGCGGCTACGGTTGATGGGCGGCGCCCGGTTGTTTTTTCACTGTTGGAGAGGTTAGGGACGGTGTTAAGGGAAGTTTGCAAGTCAGATTTTGAAGCGGTGTTATTCCGCTTGGCCTTTTCACTAGCCTTTTTTGGCGCTTTAAGAGTGGGGGAATTGGTCTGTCCGAGCAAAAAGGTGGTGGGAGGCTTGAGGTCGGAGGATGTGTCCTGCGCGGCGGGGAGCCTGGTTGTGCGGCTTAGAAGGTCAAAGACGGACCAGTTGGGTAGGGGTAAAATATTGAAGTTGGGAGAGGTTGTGGGGGCTGAAATGTGCCCAGTTCGTTGTTTTTGGGAGTATAGGAGGTTGCAGGTCGGTGAGCCCGGCCCTCTGCTACTGCATGAAAACGGCCAGTTTCTGTCACGTTTTCAATTCACAACGGTTTTCCGCCGTTGTCTGGGGGTGCTTGGTCTGGATCCATCTCAGTTTGCTCCCCACTCGTTTAGAATAGGGGCTGCAACGGAGGCTGCAGGATGGGGATTGGACGCCGAACTGGTTAAAAAAATAGGGAGATGGGAGTCGGCGCGCTATAAGAGCTATATTCGACCGCATTTGGCGCAAGGCGGGTGGTAGCAGAGGGGGAGAGAGGGATATGGTTAAGTTAGGTGGGGTTGGTTTTGGGGCTCGGTTTGCCTCGGCACTATGGTGGTGGTTTGTTTATTCTTTATTGCAGGACGTCGGATTGCCTGGATTTATGGACACTCTTTTGTTCACTGGGGAGCGGAACGAGCGGCTCTGCGTCCTAGTGGGCGTCAGCTCGGAATTCCTGAAGAGGTGGCAGTAGTTCGGTGGATCGGCAAGAGAGGCCTCAGATGGAGACAGGTCCTTCCGGATTTTCAACAGTTCACCATCTGGGATAGGCCACCAGACTTGGTTGTGTTACATGTGGGGGGCAACGATCTCGGGTTGCGTCCCATTAGAGAGCTAATTCGGGATATGCGCTATGATATCCTCAGATTGTGGGCTCTATACCCGGGAATGGTGATTTTATGGTCGGATATTGTGCGTAGACTATCCTGGAGGAACGCGGAGTCTGTGGCTGGTATTGAAAAAGCGAGGATAAAAGTTAATAAGGCGGTGGCGTCTTTTGTGGCCAGGATAATGGGGGGGTTTTATCATAAGGCATAGGGAGCTGAATTAGGGGACGGGGGGATTTCTGGAGGAGGAGATGGAGTCCACTTTAAATGGCTGTAGGCATGGAACTTGTGGTCTTTGGGCATTAGGAAGGTTAGGAGAGAGCTTTGGGGCTTGGTAAATTGGGCGGGGACTTCGCGATCTTGGATGGTGTATGGTCGTAGCTGTGGCGGTTGGGGTCTGGAGGTCGGTGAAAGTAGTTGGGGTGAGTCAGGCTCTGCTTGTCTCCAAATTGGTGATGGAAACGGCCCTGGCGTAGGTTTGGGCTCCGCAGGGCATCGCCTTTGGGAGCAGGGGTTATGGAGGAAGTATCAGCCGTCTGCAGATGGCTTCTGGGTGACTGAAGCCGGGGGTTGTCGGCCTCGGGGGCAAGGACGTGGGAAAAGGTGGATGGTTCGCCAGGCCACGGGTGGAACTTTGCATCTGGGCTCCAAGGGACCTCAGCCCCAATTGGTTGCTGGGTTTCGGGGTGTTGGGTCATGGGATACTTCATTCGCTTATGATGACTGTTTATGTTTGTATTGTTAATAAAAATGGTGTGCTGTGGCCAAATTTTATCCAAGACTAGGTCTCTGTTGTCTTTATTGGTGATGCAGGGAGGGGTGGGGGTGAGGGGAGGCATGGTTATCTTTGGTCAAGTGGTAACGAGGAAAAGGCGCTGCTCAGGGTCAAGCTCGAGGCCGGACATGGGGGGCGCAGCCCCTGTAAGGGGAGGCCCTCATGTCCCGGCGCGCCGAAGTGAGGAGAACTTGGGGGAGGAGCAAGGCGCGGCGGGCGCGGGGAGGACGCGTATGATAAACGGCACTCGCGTCCGGGCGCGGGTCAATTGCGCAGGGGGAGAGCACCTGTGAAAGCAGGTCCTCCACCACTCCACGCCATAAGTTAGATAGGGTGGGGGGGGGGTTGTGGGGATGGTTTGAGGTCACGAAGGTGTCTTCTATCTGGAGGGAAGTGTGGAGGGGCATATGTTGATTGAAGGGAATGTCGCATTGCGCACATGGAGGGTGGGGGTTATTGGTAGTCGGTGATATGAAAGTAGTATGGGGGGAGTCTGGCTCTGACTTGTCTCCAAATGGTGATGGAAACGGCCTGGGCGAAGGTTTGGGCTCGCAGCGGGAGCATCGGCATTGGGAGCGGTTATGGAGGAATTAGCCGTATGTGATGGCTCTGGGCCTGAAGCCGGGGTTTGACGGTCTGGGGGAAGGGACGTGGAAAAAGGTGGTTGGTTTGCCAGGGCCCCGGTAGGACTATTGCATCTGGCTCAAGGATCACTCAGCCCCTATTGGTTGCTGGGTTTTCGGGCGTATGGGTACTGGGATTACTCATTCGCTTTATGACTGGACTGTTTATGTTTGTATTGTTAAATAAAATGGCCTGCTGTGGCCAAATTTATCCAAGCCTAGGTCTCTGTGTTTTATTGGTGATGCAGGAGGGGGGGGGGGTGAGGGAGAGGCTATGTTTTCTAGTGGTCAAAGTCGTTAACGAGGAAGATAGGCGCCTGGCTCTAGGGTCATGTTAGGAATTCCAGTTTTTGTTGTGAAATGTTGCAGATTTTTACAGCCTATTTTATTCAGATTAGTGTGAATGAATACCTACATAGACTTAAAGGGATTGTCTCACTTTATTGATTACACGTTTCTTTTGTCTCGTTGATTCAGGGCATGTTTAATGGCTTCTAATAGGCATGGCTGTAGAAGCCAGGTATGTAGCTATAGCATAACGTGCTGGCAGCCTATCAGGATAGATCAAACAAGTCTGTAGGCTATAATGCTGAGAGCTCGCATTGGCAAATCCATACAACGAGGGGATATCTTGGAATAGGTGGCACTGTTAATGGAATTACTTATTGCAAAGTGACATTGTTTTTGAAGATCTTTAAACATTAAAAAGCAATACTTATAGTTAGAACAACCCCTTTAAGAGCTACGTTTTGCTCCTTAGGCTTGCTCACATGCTTTGTGCAATGTGTATAAAAAGCGCCAGGAAAAACCTACGGAGAAAAATGCACAATTTTTTTTAAAAAATTGTTTTTTTCAAGGATGCTAGTGTTTTTTGCATTAAAGGGGGTCTCCACCTTCAAAATTCTCTGTTCATAGTGGTGTGTTACTGTACAGGGGATCCAAACACAGCGATCACCTGTTCTTGGCAACTCCCAGAGAATCAAAATGGAGGGTCTGTGCGAGCTCCGTCCAACGCTATACATTCTGAGCCAAAACTTTTGGGCGGCACGTTTAAGTGCGGGTCCAGCTGTCAGACTTTGATGGCATATTTCTAGCCAATGCCATAAAAGTCTATGGTGGGAACTCCCCTTTAATATTAGTACCACTAGTGCCCTTTTTTTAAATTAAAAATCTTATATTGCACATCTCACCTTTGCTCTATGCTGCACTGTCCTCAATCCTCTATATTTACTTCATTTCTTCCTTCTAACAGGGATGTCCTAAGCTGACTTCTACAGTGGTGGCCAAAAGTTATTGGAAACTCCCCTGCAATTTGTCGATAATACTCAGTTTCTTCCTGAAAATGATTGCAATCACAAATTCTTTGGTATTTTTAATACATTCATTTATTATGCTTGCAAGAAAAATCACTAAATAAGAGAATGAAAAAAAATAATCAAATATTGATCATTTATCACACAAAGCTCCAAAAAATGGGGCGGACAAAAGTATTGGCACCCCTCAGCTCCAGTTGCTTTCTCTCAAACCAATTTTCTAGTGCTTTTTGAAGTGGGTTTGGTCATTGTCCTGCTGGAAGACCATGACCTCTGAGGGAGACCCAGCTTTATCACACTGGGCCCTACATTATGCAGTCAAAAATTTGTTGGTAGTCTTCAGAATTCATAAGACCATGCACACGGGTCAAGCACGTCCAGTGCCAGAGGCAACACAGCAACCCCAAAACATCTAGGAAACTCCGCCATGTTTGACTGTAGGGACCGTGTTCTTTTCTTTGAATGGCCTCCTTTTTTTTCCTGTAAACTCCTATGTGAGGCCCTCTTTCCAAAAGCTCTTACCTTTTGTCTATCTGACCAGAGAACATTCTTCAAAACGGTTTTAGGCTTTCTAGGTTATGTTTGGGCAAACTCCAGCCGGCTTTTTTATGTCTCGGGGTAAGAAGTTCGGGGTCTTCCTGGGTATCCTACCATACAGTCCACTTTATATTCAGAATGCCGACGGATAGTACGGGTTGACATGTTGTAACCTCGGACTGCAGGGCAGCTTGAAACTTGTTTGATGTAAGTCGAGGTTCTTTATCCACATCCGCACAATCTTTCGTTGAAAAAATCTCTCGTCCAATTTTTCTCTTCCGTCCACATTCTTGGCGAGGTATTGGCCACAGTGCCATGGGCTTTAACATATAGGGAGGTTAGCCACGAGTGCATGGGTTTACAATCTAGGGAGGTTAGCCACAGTGCATGGTTTTAAACTTCTTGATGACAATGCGCACGGCTGACACAGGAACATTCAGTGTCTTTGGAGATGGACTTGTAGCCTTGAGATTGTCATGCTTCTCACCAATTATGGATTCTCAAGTCTCTGACAGTTATTTGGTCTTCTTTCTTTTCTCATGCTCTATGTGGTTCACACAAGGACACAGGGACAGAGGTTGAGTCAACTTTAATCCATGTCAACTGGCTGCAGTGTGATTTAGATATTGCAACAAACACCTGTTAGGTGCCTCAGGTAGTTTACAGGTGCTGTTAATTACCTACAAATTAGAAAGCATCACATGATTTTTCAAAACAGTGCCAATACTTTTGTCCACCCCCTTTTTTATGTTTGGTGTGGAATTATATCCAATTTTTCTTTATGACAATTCTTTTTGTGGTTTTCCATTGAAGATAATAATACCAAAGCATTTGTGATTGCAATTATTTTCAGGAAGAAACTGAGTATTATCTGACAGAATTGCAGGGGTGCCAATACTTTTGGCCACCACTGTACATTCAGACAACTCACTTTTCATACACTTAGTTTAACTTAAATTTTGAACACAGTTGAAATTTGGGTAAATTAATAAATGTGCACTTTTTATTGATGCATGTTTTTATTGTGTTCAGTTTTGTCATGTGGTTGGTGTCAGTCACTCACTCAGCCTTCTCTGATACTCGACAAGTAATGGCTGTTAATTATAGCCTAGGCCTGCTGCTAGCAGCTGGGATCAAATATAGCTCACATTTGGGTATTTTAACCCCTCAGATGATGCAGCAAGTGCAACCACAGAATGTAAGGGATTAAGAAGTGGTGCTGCCATCATTTCATGGCCCCATCACAGCACCCCAGATTGTGGGATGCGACTGGTTGTCATGGAGTCTGGGGGTCTGATGAAGACCTCCATGGTTGTCATCTTACTGTTCCTATTACACCCAGAAAAGTCACTATCTTATACTGTTCAGCAATAAATTACTATTACAGAACAGTAACTGCCCTAACCAAAGTCACCAACGACCTAGTAACTGCTAAAGCCTCATGTCACTTCTCTGTTCTTGTCCCCTTAGACTTGTCCTCTGCTTTTGACACTGTTGACCATTCCCTTCTCCTACAAATCCTCTCATCCCTCAACATCACGGACTTGGCCCTTTCCTGGATCTCCTCATACCTCACTGATTGGATATTCAGCGTCTCTCTCACTCCTGCACCACCTATTACTCTCGCTCCTCTACCACCTCTTCCTCTCGCCCGCTCTCTGTTGGTGTCCACCATGGGTCTGTCCTGGGCCCAATACTCTTCTCTATCTACACTCTTGACCTGGGTCAACTCATAGCATCACATGAGTTTCATTATCACCTGTATGCCAATGACACCCCAACTCTACATCCCTGGCCCAGATGTTAAAGGGGTTGTCTCACGACTGGATTCATCCTTCTTGGTGCTGTCTTAAGAGCGGAGTTTTGAATCGGGGGGGGGGCATGGCTTTTCCCCGAGTCCCCTCCCCCCCTCCCTTTACTAGGTGAGATGCTGCGTGCTCGCTCCGAGTAAAACAGCATTGGAAGGGAGAACAACCCCGATCACAGGTTCTTTTCCCCTGCTGCTCACCTTCAATAGCCCACCGTGTACACAGCAATATTTCTCTCCCCATCATGAAGCAGCAGGGCAGGGGATTAACCCCCGGCCGGGGGTTCCCCGCACAGGGGGAAGGGCCCGAGGGGGAACATTCAAATAAACTCTGATGTGATCATCCTTTTGGGACTGCGTGGGGGCTGGACAGCCTGTTGTCTTTTTTTGGGTTATCTACGCTTTGTTTTTTCTGTGTCTTGCTTAATTAAAATTCACGATGGACTTTTCCTGCCCAAATCATTCACTTTAGCAGTGAGCTGGTTGGTAAACAGAAAAATTTATGGGTTTAGGGTGACTCGGTGAATGACTGGGAGGAAATAGTTAAACAGCAGTGAAAATAAATTGGGGGACACAGATAAAGGCAGCAGAGGAACTGCGGGGCTGCTGTATGCCTGCTCTAAATCATGCTCGGCAGCAGGCAATTGAGGACAGGAGAGAAAGGACAGGAGATAGTTAAACTTGCGTGCTCGCTCCCGATGACCTCTTTTTAAAGATCCGGAGATACAGCCTATCAGGGGAACAACCCGGTGGGTGACTATAGAGACCTCAGCACCCTGGAGCCATAAAAACAAGTTTCTAGAAATCAGTAGGAGATTTGTTTTTAAAACAAATTTTGCAAACTTGCTTGTTTTTTGAAGATCTTTAATTTGAATGACAATCTTTGTAGTGAGACAACCCCTTTAACGCTCTCTCAGACTGTCAATCATCCATATCTTCCTTCCTCCTGTCTCCTAAAACTAAATGTGGAGAAAACTGAGTTTATTATCTTTTCACCATCAAAAGTATTCCTCCACCTGATCTTTCATCACTATCAACGGTTAACCCCCCCGGTTCCACAAGTCCCTGCCTTAAGATAACCTTTTACTCCCTCTGTCTTTCAAAAACCCCAATCCCAAACCCTTTCCTCTGCCCGAAACCCCCCACCTTAAAAATCTCTCAAAAAAATGCTCATTTTAAATTTGATAATCAAAAACTAGTCCAGTCTATCCCCTGCCTTGTCTACTGCAAGATCCTCTCTGTGGCCTCCCCTCCGAACTATCCTCAACTCTGCCGCCTGTCTGATCCACCTCTCTCCCCGCCAAATCCTCTGCCTCCCCCTCCCAATCCCCCACTGGTTACCCATTTCCCAGCGAATTCATTTTTACTTACTAAACCCGACCGCAAAGGGTCTCCAAAACCCCCTCCCCTCCATAATCTCTGCCCTTAATCTCCAAAACCTTCCCCCCCACGCAATTTCGTCCTCACCCCGGAACTTCTTCTCTGCTCTCCTCATATAACCATCTCCAAAACTTCTCCCGCGCTTCCCCAATATTCTGGAACTCACACCTAACACATCAGACTCTCCTCCACTTTCTCTAGTCTCAAAGCAACCTGAAAACCCATCTCTTCAGGATTGCCTATAACCAACAATAACCCCACTGCCACTACTCCACATGTCTGCCCGCTCACCTTCTGTCTTTTTCCTCCCTCCTTGTAGATTGTAAGTCCTCAAGGTTTGGGTCCTCTCTCCCTCTGTACCAGTTGAGTCATTTATCGTCACCATTGTACTTGTTCTAAATTTGTTATGTATGTATGTATGTTATGCATGCAAGAAGATGGAATAAAAATATATTAAAAATCTTTATTTGGATTCATCTTAAAAAGCCGCACCATGGGATGCAGTGGAATCTGGCTTACATGTTTCGATCAGGCAGAAGTTCTTAGTCATAGCACATATATTTCTATTAAATTTTCTTGCTGGACATTCAATTGTATTTTGGATCCTTACACTGGAGGATAGTGGTGCTCCATGCATTGCTGTCTTCAGGATTGGGTGAGCTGGCTGCATGCTATTGTTTGTTGCACAAAATATATTAATAAATAAATGAAACATTATTTCACGTGGATATGATATACAGAAACAGTGCCAAATATTTTACAGCATCAAGGACATATTTCAATATTTAAATTTTTTCATGTAGGTGAAGAAAGAGAAGCGGCATCAATGGATCAATATGACTCCGATTTTTATCAGTCTGATTATGTCATTGAAGACACTGATTCAGGACTTTATGTTGCTGGACAGAGTAGCATGTATGGGGAGCATAGGTGAGTAGAGGTTCTATCCATTTCCAAGGAGATACATTGAAATGAAAAGGGAAAATCCATGCACAGTATATTATTCTCTTGTCACATCATGTAGACCCTTACCTCGGATAAAACACCTTAGAGGGTCGGTCCCAACGGCTTATATTATCTGACATTAGTATGATATCATAAGATGAATTTTGGAACAATTTCCAATTAATGAGAACTAATCTTATTGACTTTGCACTGTAGTTATTATGTCCACAATTGTCTTCAATGTGCTTAAAGGGAACCTTTCAGGTGGTTTATGCTGCCCTATCTGAAAACACTATGTGATGGAGGGAAAGAATCGAAGCAAACATATAACATTCCGACCAGAATTAATAATAAAACTCACGTTTATTAGCCATCTTCATTCAAGTAAAAACAGTCGATCAGACATACTTGTATCGGTTAGACGATCTGCAACAGCAGTAACCACGGGCAGCGAAAGTTCATTCCAGCTTAGTATCATGCAACCGCATGTAGACTAGTGAACGCAGTATGGACAGGGGGCGTCGCCCTCCAGCAGAAGCGATGTTTCGGAAGACAAATTCCTCCTTTCTAAAGCTTGTCTTCCGAATGAACTTTGGAATTAACTTTTGCTGCCCGTGGATACTGATGTTGCAGATCGTCTAAACGATACAAGTATGTCTGAGCGACAGATTTTACTAGAATGAAGAAGGCAATAAACGTTATTTATATTATTAAATCTGGTTGGAATATTATATGGATCTGAAGAGACACATGGAGAGTTTGCATATCCGACCACTAACTACCTACACGAGGCAGTGTACATAATATATTAGCCCAGGTATACGCTATCACAGGAAAGAATCGAAGCTCTGTGATATATAGTGTACAGAAGATTCATGTCCTATAAAGCGAGAGATGCTTTTTGGGGCGCTCTCCATTTTGAATAATTGAAGACTGTGCCGAGAGAATCCCTTCACTTTTATACCCCTATGACTTTTTAAGGCATATAGATATAGAGGCAGATCTAAAATCATAACAAACCTTTTTCAGCAGACACTGGCTATTTTATAATACAATAGGCACCACTGAAAACAGTTTAGCAGTAAAACTGTCTGTTGCCCATAGCAACCAACCACGGCTAAGGTTTCATCTCTGAAAGTAATTTGGATAAATGAAAGTTGAGCTCGGATTGGTTTCTATGGGCAGTTTGGATAATTGAGGTCCTTTGTGTCATAGGCAGAACACAGTCTTATTTTCCAGGGGTGCACAATATTTTCTGGTATAAGAGATAGATACACCTTAGAGATATCACACATATAAGGGTATGTTCACACGGCTTATTTTGGGGCGCATTTCGCTACGTATTTCGTGGCGTACTGTGCTCTAATATGAGTGAAATGCGCCCCAATCATTACGTAAAAATCCACAAGATCTCATAGAGAATTATGGATAACACCTCCTCTCCCCGGGCGTATAATACGATTGTATTGTACGCACGGGGAGATAAGTGATATGTCACTTATTTGCGGCATGTAATGCATGTCTATGGGGCCGGCGGGCTGCCACCACCCCCACCCCCCCCGACGTCGCCGCGGGAGTACGCCTAGTGATGCACGACTCCGCGAACACCCGGCTTAATTGCAGGGCATACAGTACACCCCGCAATTAAGCCGTGTGAACTTACCCTAAGATATTTGTGGCAATTTATTTGTAACTAACCAAAATGGCTGAGAGGTTTTGGTTCCACTTTAGGGACCCCTAGAGATCAGGATGGGGAGGGCCTGCTCAGTAGTTCATAAAGAGGATATAAGGCACCTATTTTCATTGTAGTTTTTGGAGTTACAGAAATGGCAGTTTCACAATTGTAACTTGAAAGAACAACAAACATAAAGTGGTTTGCAAATGTCTTCCTATCTCTTCAACTGTTTCACAACTGTAACTTGAATGAACAACAAACATAAAATAGGTTGCAAATGTCTTCCTATCTCTTCCACTGTTTCTCATTTTTAGACATTACAGCCACAAACTTAAATGTATTTTATTGATATTTTACCTGATAGAGCAACACAAAGTGGCAAGAATTTGTTAAATGTAAAAAAATTATATGTAGTTTTTGTAAATTTTTGCAAATGAAAGAGAAAAAAGGTGTGGCGAGCATATGTATTCAGCCCAATGTACTCAGGTACCCCTAAAATAACATCCATTGTGGACCATTTGCCTTTTGGGAAAGTCACCAAATATTAAACAAGTACAACTGAATGTAATTTATTCTAATTATAATAACTAATTTATAACAATAACTATTTTTTGAAGGCTGCAGAGGTTCTTTAGAGAACATTAGTGAACAAACAGCATCATGAAAACCAAGGAACAGACCAGACAACTCAGGGATAAAGTTGTGTCAAAGTGTATTACAGGGTTAGGTTTTTAAAAAAATAAAAATTGTCCAGACTCTGGACATCTCACAGGTCACTGTTCAATCCATCATCTGTAAATGGAAGGGGTATGGTACAACTGTTAACCTACCAAGACATAGCCGTCCACCTAAACCAGGTCCCGCTGGCGGAGCTGCAGTGATCCACAGCTCAGATTGGAGAATATACAAATAGGACAACTATTAGAGTATGTTCGCACAATGAATTTTGAAGACTATTTTGGAGAGCGTTTCGAGGCGAAACACTTTCCTAAATAAGTTCAATGTTCTAAACACCTCTCATTCATTCCAATGTAGAATCTGGGCTGTCATACATACGATGTGGATTTTACAAGCATATTTGTGGAGAGTATTTTGAGACAATTTTACTTGTATAAATTTAAGCACCTTGTCAATTCTTGAGGATTTTACTTGAGTAAAATCCTCCATAAGAAACAATGGGTAGAAGATTTTCGGCACTGAAACTATACTCACCTAGCATAGTCTCCACAGGACAGGCCCCATAGAGAATACAGCGTACAGGGCCCCATCTCTCTATTACCCGCCAGATCCTTTGTCCCTGTGTCCAGATCGCCTCTCCCTGTGTCACCTCCCCAGATCCCTTTTCTCTGTGTCATCCCTAGATTCCCTTGTCCCTGCATCAAGGACATATGGACCGGAGTCCATACCTGAGGACAGTGCGCTGGGACTAAGGCATTTTGGAGCCCTATGCGATACAGCCAATGTGCACCCCCCCCCCCTCGCTCTCAAAAAATACCTCCACCACACACAACACACAAATCTCCCACTCACCCTGCGCCATGTCCCTGTCACTAATTTTCAGCACAATCCACATAGCTCCTGCCCCATACTACCTCAGCAGTCACTGCACAATAAAATCACCCTGACAAAATTGCATTTTCAAAAACGCTCCCCTCCGAATGACAGTGTAATACCCATAAATAACAGTCACTAAATAATCCACCGACACATGGAGCAAAACTACCTAAGATTTAACTAAAAACCTACCCCTACAAAAACCAAACCCAAAACGGGGGGGGGGGGGGTGGACTATGGGTGGGGGGGAGTATGAGACTGACTTAAGCGGGTGCCTCGCGAAAATAATTCTTGCCAGACCCTGACCAACGCAACCCCCCACATGTACTATCAGCTGTATACAGGCTCTGAAGACATATACCACAGGCCATACATTGATCATATAGTGAAGAAACAAGTATGTATGAAGGACTCTGCAGAAATCTAAGATGATTACACTGTACACTGCACTTACATTTAGTGACATCACCGAAGACGTCTTTTCTGATCAGCGTCGTTCACTTTCCCTTTTCTTTTCTCCATCCGGTTTCACACCTTCATGACAATTGCTCCCGGCCAAGACTGTCCCTGAGGATTTGACACAAATATCTTAGATTCATCACATTTCCAGTAACACTCCTTAATTTAGGTAATAAGTCCCCTTAGTCAGACAGTATATAATATGCCCTCGTCAGTCAGGCAGGTAATAGATATTGTCCCCTTAGACAGGTAGGATATAAATAAAAGGGGTCACTCCGGCATGTATAATAGCTAGAGGGTGCTCAGGCAAATATATAGCTAGGGGTACAGGCATGCGTAGGGGCTACAGGCAGGCGTATGGTGTCTACAGGCAGGTGTATGGGGCCATAGGCAGGCGTATGGGGCCACAAGGCAGGCGTAATAGGGCCACAGGCAGGCGAAAGGGGCCACAGGCAGGCGTATGGGGGGCACCAGTGAGGCTTATGGGGTCCACAGCAGCTTTAAGGTGGCCACATGCAGGCGTAAGGGGCACCAGGCAGGCTTATGGGGGCCTCCGGCAGGCGTATGGAGCCCCATGCAGGCGGTAGGGGCACCAGGCAGGCAAAAGGTGGGCACAGGCAGGCGTACGTGGGCCACATGCAGGCGTACGGGGCTCACATGCAGCGTAATTGGGGCCACAGGGTGGCTTATGGGGGCTCATGCATGCGTATGGGGGCCACAGGCAGACATATAGTGGCCACAGGCAGCCGAACAGGGCCACAGTCAGCGTACAGGGCTCGTCAGGCGTACAGGTGTTCAGCAGGCGTACGTGCCACAGGAATGCATATAATGTGCCACAGCAAGCCGTAAGGGTGCTCAGGCAGGCTTTATAGGTGCCCACAGACCGGCGTATGGGGGCTCAGGCAGGCTTATGTGGGCACCAGGCAGGCATAAAGAGGGGCACCAGGCAGCATTATAGGGGGCCGGCAGCAGAATTAAAGGGGCCGCCAGGCAGGCTTAAGAGTTGGCGACATGCAGGATTTAGGGGGCCACCATGCAGGCGTATGGGGGGCCCCACAGGCCGAAAAAAAGGGGGCAACAGGCAGGCATTATAGTGGCGCGCAGTCAGGCAATATAGGTGGCCGCAGCAGGCCATTAATTGGGGCGCAGGCAGGTCTATGGGGGGGCCACAGGCAGGGCATTATAAGGTGGCCTCAGGCAGGCATTAGGGGGGGCCGCAGCAGGCATTATGGGGGCCGCGGCAGGCATTATAGGGGGCCAGCAGCCATGGCATATGGGGGGCCGCAAGGCATGCAATTATAGGATGGCCGCAGGCAGGCATTAATGGGGGCCGCAGGCATGCATTATGGGGGCCCACAGTCAGGCATTATGGGGCCGCAGGCCAGGCATTAAGGTGAGCCGCAGGCAGGCATTATGGGGGCCGCAGGCCGGCATAATGGGGGCCGCAGGCGAGGCATTATAGGGGGCCGCAGTGCGTGATAAAGGTGGCCGCAGGCTGTATATAGGGGGCCGCAGGCAGGCATTATTGGGGGCCGCAGGCAGGCAATATAGGGGGCCGCAGGAGCATTATGGGGGCCGCAGGCAGGCATTATGGTGGCCCGCAGGCAGGCATTAAAGGAGCCGCAGGCAGGCATTATGGGGCCGCAGGCAGGCATTATAGGTGGCCGCCAGGCAGGCATTATGGGGTGCCGCGGCAGGCATTATGGGGGCCCGCAGGCAGGCAATATGGGGGCCACAGGCAGGCATTATAGGGAGCCGCAGGCAGTCATTATAGGGGGCCGCAGGCAGGCATTATAGGGGGCCGCAGGCAGTCATTATAGGGGGCAGCAGGCCAGAATTTATGGCGGGCCTACAGGCAATGCATTTAAAAACAACAACAATAATACTTACCCCAATTCCCGGGCGCGCGCCTCCATCCGGCAAGCTCCACTTGGCGAACGGCCTTGACGCGCTGGTGGCGCCCGAGGAGAGTCAGTGTCGCGATGAAATCACTTCAAGGCGACGCTGCCTGGCTGAGGCGCACGGGGCGCGGCGGGTCCTCAGCGCGTATGAGGACCCCTGGCGGCCCCCGCTGTGTCGGCCCTGCAGCACACCGGAGGATCGCACGTCGAACTCCGGGAGCGGGCCCGACACTGTCTGCGGGGCAGTGAGCGCATGCTCTCATGCTCCTCAGAAGCGTTGCACAGCACCGCTGGCGCATTTAGACCCACGTCAGCGGCCTGGAGCCCGGCGAGTGATCGGGGCCCCCTGACGTTGCCACCTTAGGTAAATTCTGAGGTAGGCGCCCTAGCGGTCGCCTCGACCTTGGCCTACCCGATCGGACCCCTGCCCTGCCTGAGGATACACTGGTACACGCCTGGACAGAACCGGACTACCACATTAACATTTTCTGTTTCAACAATGGAAATCACTATGAACATATCTAATGTAAAGATAAAATCTAGAGAGATAGTGCATATCTTCGTGTGAATACCTTTCGTGTTAATAAATTTGTGTTCTGTTCTCTTGGTTTTAAATACTAAGCCTATAATTTTGCACCATCTCTTTTGAATCCACTGTATATCAGAATATCTCAGTCCAAAGTGAACTTTAGGCAGGTTTTAATACCCCCAAAAAATAAATAAACCAAAAACCTATAAACCATTACAGTTTTCTCTCTCTTGGTCTATAAAACATCCTTTTGTAGATGTGAAATGTCAGAACATTTTGTGCTTGGATTTTGCACTTTTACATCATGCTGTTTAAAAGGAGATTTATTGATTGAACTATCCTTTGTTTCTTTTGCTGTACAGAACAAGAGAGGCAGAATTTATGCAATCCGGAATGCTTCCCTCTCCTCCTAATCAAACAGGGTATGTGTATGAGGAGCCATCATGTCCATCATATAATTTCCAGACAAATTATGGTTTTGATCATGAACCGCCACTGCTAGAAGGTAATGATCACTAAATAGAAGTCACTTAAAGAATGCATTTCTCCTATAGAGTACAGTTAGTGTTCTAGCATATTTTTATTAGATATTAATCATGTGCCATATATCAATCATATTTCAGATCTAGAAGCATATGTCACAGATTCTGTCAAGAAAGCCAGAAAAATAGCCCAGCATGCCACATTATTTTATTCAGTAAAATGATTGACACCATGTCCCTACCCAGTGGATCTTGTTTTAGTCAATATGATCAGTCAAGCGATGTTGGCGTCCATCATGTAACAGATCCAGCACTACCATTATTTTCAGATTTTTATTGATAGTCAACAAAAGATATTGAGAACACAGATGTGAGCCTTGTCTTCATAGACAAAGAAAGTTTATTACTTTAAAAGGGAGAGATCATGAGCATGCACGGTGTGTGCAGGTACCAGCTGGTCAAGCATGCAAGTACTCCTGGATAGCGGATGTATGTGGATCCTGATGTTGTGCACCAGTGAGGTAACCACAGAGATTTATATATTTGTATATTGACCACCTTATCTTGAAAGAGGATCCACCAATTACCTATACGGAAGCTTTCTCTTTGCTTCCCACATTCAACTTCCAATACAACGATAGGTCAACATATAACATTATCTTTTTTGACTTCTTTTAATTTGTGCATATATACTCCATTACACTTAGAAACATTGTAGGAAATAGTAAACAGTGGTATACTCGAGTTTTCTATTTCCTATAATGTTTTAAGTGTAATGAAGTATATATGAGTAAAACCGAGTAAAATCCCGATAGTTGACACACTAAAAAGCCAACAACTACATGGTTCCAAAAGTTACGCGTTACGTGCAAAATCGCACTTCCTCAGACTGCAAGACTTCAGTATACTGTATATGCACAAACTGAAGTAGAAAAAGGATAATTATATGTGTGGACTTATTGTTGTATTGGAAGGTAACCAAAGAGACTCTTTAGCTTGGGGTCTTAAAAATTTCATCAAGGTTTTAAACTTGTAGCATGTTACACACTTTATTTCACACGTAGACAAAACACATCTCTGCAAGAAAGTCATCTTACTCTTCACAATTGCTTCTGTGGCAATTCTTTTGTCTCACAAAACCTTTCCTGCTTCTCTAAATGTTAAAGGGGTTTTACCACTATTGACTTTGATGGCATATTGCAAGGATCTATCTCAGAAATAGGCCCTCTAAAGTTAGAGCAGACGTGAAAGCTTGTGTACGAATCTCCATTCTGTTTTTTTGTGAGCTCGAATACAGCTGAGTGGTGTGTACGGCCCTGCTCAGAACACCCGAAGAACAGATTGGAGAGCTGTGCATAAGCATCACTGGCTTTCTAGTCTACTCTGTAACTTTCAGACTTTCATGGCATATCATAAAGATATACCATCAAGTCTGTGGTGGTCAAACCCCTTTAAGGACTGAGTTTACGCTTCCCTGGCTGGCTATCTATTTAGGCCTTCTCTTTCTCCTCTGGACAGTTCTCTGTTCTGTCTTTGCATTCTCACTCACTCTCTCTCTCTCTCTTTCTTTCTCTCTCTTTCTTGCTCTCTTTCTATCTTCTGGTCTCTGTAGCTCTCTATACGTCTCCTTTTTTCTTGCTCTCTCTCTCAACTATCTCTGTGAGTACTTGGCTGCTGGTCTGCCTTAGCCTTTTTGCCCTCCACCACTGGCTGGTGTGTAGATGACCCCTTTTGCTGGAATTACTAGCAGGAAGTTGAGAGCCTGTGCTTTTGTCTTTTCAAAACAGTTGTATGAGAGCTGCCAGCATTGCTGCAGAGGCTAAAGGGGTGATGGGTCAGCCTGTCAGTTCTCAGACCATACGCCGCACACTGCATTTAATTGGTTTGCATGGTTGTTGTCCCCGAAGGAAGCATCTTCTAAAGATGATGGACTATAAAACCCGCTAATAGTTTGCTGAAGACAAGCAGACCATGCCCTGTGGTTTGATGAGATAAACTTATTTAGTTCAGATGGTGTCAAGTGTGCATGGTGGCAACCAGGTGAGGAGTACAAAGACAAGTGTGTCTTTCATACAGTCAAGCATGATGTGGGAGTGTCATGGTTTGTGACTGCATGAGTGCTGTCGGCTGTGGGGAGCTACAGTTTATTGAGAGAACCATGAATGCCTGCCAGTACTGTGACATACAGAAGAAGAGCATGATCCCCTCCCTTTGGAAACTGGGCCACAGGACAGTATTCCAAAATGATAACATCTCCAAACACACCTTCAAGACAACCACTGCCTTGCTAAAAAAAAATGATGGGAGAATAGGGAAGAACTAGCTAACGGAAGATGGAGGAGCAAAAGGTTTCTAACATCCGTGATATCATCATGGAGGAATGGAAGAGGATCCCAGTGCAATCAGTAATCTCAACTTGAATCAAATGCCCAACGAGCTTTTAAGTGCTAGAAAACTACTGTTGGTCCCCATAAAATTATTGATACCTTGAGCACAATTTGTCTATTTTCACTTAGAGGTGTACTCACTTCTGTTGCCAGCGAGTTAGACATTAATGGCTGTGTGTTGAGTTACTTTGGGGGCACAGCAAATTTACACTTTATATACTTTATAACTTACAATGTATTAAAGTGTCATATCTTCAGTGTTGTCCCATGAAAAGATATAATACAATATTTACAAAAATGTGAGGGGTGCACTCACTTTGAGATAATGTAAACAATTTTCTGCACCCTTCATGATAAATCTATCAGTTCAAGCTTCAATAATGCATCCAGCATCAGACTGGCCAACAGGGGAGCAGGGAAAACACTCATGGGCCCCTGGGCATGGCAGGTTTGGTGCTTCTTTTAAGGCACAAAGGCAAAGAAAGAGAGGCAAAGTGCAAAAGTCATGCAAGGTATGTAGCATTCAAGAGAATGTCCTCAGGACAGGTGAGACAGAATTGAAGCTTTTTGGCAAGTCAAGTCAGCTCTATATTCATAGAAACAAAAATTAAGCATACAAAGAGAAGAACATTGTACCGACTGTGAAACATGGAGGTGGCTCAGTTATGTTTTGGGGCTGCTTTTCTTCATCTGGCACAGAGTGTCTTTAGTCTGTGCATGGTACAACGAAATATCAAGACTATCTTGGAATTCTGGAGCAAAATGTGCTGCCCAGGGTCAGAAAGCTTCGTCTCAGTCGCAGATCATGGGTCCTCCAGCAGGATAATATCCCAAAACACACAGCACCAAACATCCAGAAATGATAATAGCTAAGCATTGGCCTATTCATAAACGGACTTTATAAACCCTGAAATGAATCTTACTGAACATCTATGGAAGGAGCTGAAACATGCATTTTGAAGAAGGCACCTTCACACCGGAGACAACTGGAGCAGTTTGCTCACAAGGAGTGGGACACAATGTGGACAGGTGCAGAAGTCTCATTGAGAGTCAGGGTATGTCCACACGACTTAACTGCGGGGCGTACAGTACGACCCGCAATTAAGCCGGGTCCTCGGGAGTCGTGCTGATTGACATACACTACCGCAGTGCAGGGGGGCCGGCAGCCCACCGGCTCCATAGACATGCATTACTCGCGGCGTGAAAGCGCCGCAAATTAATGACATGTCAATTATCTCCCGGCTCATACAATACAATCGTATTGTACAAGCAGGGAGAGGAGGCATAATCAAAGTTCTCTATGAGAAACAGTGGATTACCGTAATGATTGGGGTTCAATTTATGCTGTATTGGAGCTCCGTACTCTCTAAATACGGGCGAAAAGCTCCCCAAAGTAAGTACGAATTGAACATAGCCTTATAGAATTCGTTTATTTGTATTGATTGATTCAAAAGGTTGTGAAACAAAATATTAAGTTACGTGGCCCATCCTTTTCGTCCAGACCAGTATTATCAGTTTGTTTTTCTTTTAATATTTCAGTTGAACCACCATCCAGAAGCACAGTCTGATTTTCATAAGTTGATATTCAGTTAATTTAAGTTTATTTTTTGTCAGTTTCAAGTCATTTTAGTGACCATTATAGGTTTCTTTATCAGAAGGGTATCAACAATTTTGTACATCTGTATTTTCTTTATATCAAAGGTTATTTGAAACAAATACAGTGGTCCCTTAGAGTTTCCAAAGGCTTCAGAAAAAAAATTTTCAACATACAGTAAGTCAATCCTGGTATATTATAAATTTGATTGTGGTTATAAAACCCTTCCCGACAGTGGGGCGTATGCATACGCCCTAGCGGGAAGTGACTTCCCGCAAATGGACGATGCATACGTCCCTGGCCGACGCAGCCGTGCGTTGCGGCGAGCCGCGCGCGATCGCGAGATGGAACCAGCGGTAAATTACCGCTGTCTTCATGCCCCATCACCTCCCTGCCGGCAAGAGCACCGGCCGCGGGTGAAAAAACGCAATCATAACCGCAGAAGCCTGACAATGGGCCGCGACAAAATAATGATGCCGCAGGCAGGAGGAGTGGATCTCCCACTGCCTACGAACGACGAGGCAGCGGCACACAGATTCACGCCGCATTCGCCGTCACCTACCAGACCTCCCCGGATTGCTGTCTGCATGCAACCGGGTAAGTCTGGTGAGAACGATCACCATGCCCCAACAATGCAATGTGGGCATGGTGTCACTATTTTCCATGGCGACCTATGCACAGCAAGTAACGCTGTGGCACAGATCACCTCTTCAAACAGCAATCTAATGATTTGCTTTTTCCCATTTGGGATTTTTAGCAGTTACAAATCCTCACTGGGGAAATTAACAATAATGTGAAAAAGTAAAAAAAAAAAGTAAAACACAAACAAAAAATAAAATAAAAAAACATACAACTGCCCTTTACCCCCTTAAAACGCCAATCCCGTGCCCCAGAAAAAGATCAAAAATAAGATAAAGTACCCAAAATTGGTATCGCCGGCGTTCGTAACGATCCCACCCAAAAAATCTTTCCAAGTTAATTAACCCTATGGTGAACGCCGAAAAAAAACAAAATCAAAAACGAGTTCACAGAATTGCGATTTATGTGCATCCTGGCAGCACATTAAATGGAATAAAAAGCGATCAAAACTCATATAAACCGCCAAAGTTTGTACCAATTAAAACGTCAGTTCATCCGCAAAAAAAGTTCTTACACTTCACTGTATCTGTAAAATAAAAAAGTTAGGGCTCACAAGATAGACAGCGAATTGCATAAATATTATTTAACACAATAAAAACACTTTTTTTTTAAAAGTGCTTTCCAAATTAAAAAAAAACGATATACATAGGGTCTCTGCCGTAATCGTATCGTGACCCAGAGAGTAAAGCTAACTGGATCAAGGATACTGCACGGTGAGTGATGTGAAAAATAAAAATAAAAAACACTACTAGGATTGAAGTATTTTTCTCACCCTGCCCCCCCACCCCACCAGCGACCTTCCAAAAAACGTATGTAAAACTGAACAAAAAGTCTGGTCCCCCCAAAAATGATACCAATAAAAAAACGACAACTCATCCCCACGCAAAAACAAGCCCTACACAGCTTCCGTACACAGAAAAATAAAAAAAAGTTTTAGAGCTCTCAGACTATGGCGATGCAAAAACGTGTTTTCATTTTGAATAAAATGTTTTTATTGTGTAAAACAGTAAAACAAAAAAAAAAAAATACAAATTCGGGTATCGCTGATACATCGTATCGACCTGCTGAGTAATACTAGCATGTCAGCTAAACTGCAACGGTGACCTGCTCGTTAACAAATAAAAAATAAAAAACACTACCAGGAATGCAGTAATATATTCAAAATGCCCACAAAAACCTTAAAAAAAGTGATCACAGCGGCCTATGCCCCCCATAATGTACAAAAAAAAACGACCAACTCATCCACACACAAACAAGCCCAATAAACAGCTCAGTAACAAAAACTGAAAACGAATTATGGCTATCAGAACATGACAATAACATAAAAACGCAATTTATTATAGACCTAATTCTATGTGTAAAAGTAATAAAACATAAAAAACTATATAAAATCTATATCATTGAATGTAACGACCCCCAAAGTAAAGATAAATCCTATCAATTATACTGCACGCGTTCTGAAACGTAGTAAAATTGAAGCCCAAAAAACAATGGCGGAACTAATAACGTATTTCCTCCCCTCAATTTTCAAGGCCCAATGCAAAAAAACAAAACAAACTTTGGTAACACCTGTGCACTCCTAAATGCACAAATACATACCCCTATATGAGATCAATAGGCTGCTGAATCCAAAATGGGTGACTTCGAAGTTTCCACCTGTTCTGGTAATTTGGGGGCTATAGTAAATGGCGACATGGCCCCACCAAAATCTGCGTTTCAAAATCCGAAGTAACACTCCCACCTTATAACGCCCTGCCATGCGCCCAAACAGCATTTACACCCACATGTAGGTATAAGCTGAACTTGGAAGAAATTGCGTAACCAATGTTTTTGGGTGTTTTTTTTACCATGATGCCTTGTAAAAATTATAAATTTTCAGCTAAAATTGCAGATTATTATTGGAAAAAATGTTTTATTAAATTTTCCACAAGCCTAACCTATAAAATTTTTGTGACACACCTGTGGGGTCGATATGCTCACTAACAACCCCTGGATATATTTCCTTAAAGGGGTGTAAGTTTTCCAAGTTTGTGGTATTTTTAGGGGAGTTTTATTCATTTTTAGCACCTTAGGGTGGTCCGCAAAACTGAAAATGGTGCCCCTAAATAAAATCGTAATTAAAAATGAACCCCCAGAGTCCAGTAAGGAGGCTCCTCCTATTCTGGGGCCTTGTGTTTGTGCCAAATAATGCAACTAAGGGCCACATATGGGATATCGACTTGAAAACGGCAGAATCTGGGTAAATCAAATATTAATTTGCATTTCCCTGATCACATTTACCGTATTCTTGTGAATAATCATAAAAATTGAAAATCTGCAAAAAAAAGTAAAATTTTGAAATTCACTTCCACTTTGCTTTAATTCCTGTGAAAGCACCTAATGTGTTAATAAACTTTCCTAATGCAGTTTTGAATACTTTTAAAGGGGTGTAGTTTCTTAGATGAGAGTCCATTTAAGGGGGTAATCTAACATACAGGTCAATCAAAGTCAACGTTGAACTGGACTGGTTCCCTAATAAACAAAAATGTGTCCTTGCAAATTATGTTGAAATTTTAAAAATACTACTAAATTTCTAAGCCCCCTAATGTCGTAAAAAAAAAAAAAAAGACATTTAAAAATATGCCAAAAACTACAGCAACATAAGGTAGAAGCTAGATCTAAACTATTTTGAGTGTAATAACTATCTGTTTCTTACATAGCATAAAAATTTTGAAGTTTAAAATTGGTAAATTTTCAAATTTTACACGATTTTAATTATAGATATTTTCACAAATAAACAAGCATTTATTGGACCAAAAATACTAACTATCATAAAGCACAATGTGTCACGAGAAAACAATCTCTGAATCACATGGATATGGTAAGTGTCCAAAGGAGTTATTCCTCACAAAAAGTGACACATGACAGGATTTCAAAAATGGGGCTCTGTCAGAGAGGCCAAAACTGGCTCCGGCGGTAAGGGGTTAAAGATACAATCTTCCAGACACTGATCCAGACAATTATCATGAACATTTTACTTTGCATATCTATTAGTGAAGTGCATTCAGCGACTGGTGGTCTGGTAGCACCTCCCCACAGTACATGTGGTACTACATGGTCTTACTGCTCTTACATGTGCCCAGGATAGAGCCACCTTGGGGCCCCAGGTGAGGACGACCACATTTTCTGTTTGTTATTTCCACGTGGGCCACATATATGAACTAAGTATAGGTCAAAAAGTCACTTGTGCCCATAGAACCAATCAAGCGCCCTCTCACATTTTTCAGAGCACAATCGATGAAAGATAAAAGGGGTGATTTGATTGGTTGCTATGGCAACCAAAGAGAATTTTAGACCTAGACAGTTTTTCAAATCTGTGCCCATTGTGTATAAAGTACATGACCCAAAAAAGCTACTGTCCACAGAAGCTCTCAACAGCTCTTTCTTACTGTTATATGTAAGCAATTGCTTTATCTATACTAGTTATCTGTTTTATCTTTTTGAATCTACATTTTGCTTTATGACAGGGTCACAATTTGGAGCCTCAGAACCACCACCAGTTTTACATAGAGTTAAGGTTTAAATATACAATGGTTTTAAACATACAATGGTTGTTTCAGAACAACCTCTGTACATGGAATACAAGTTGACTGTATGATGAGCAAAATGTATATATTTATACACACACCCACACACATACCCCTTTTGCCATTTTACAAATAAAAAAGTTACACATATTTGGTATTACTGCATCTGTCAAAAGTATGATCTATTAAAATATAACATAATTTATTCTGTACGGTGCACACTGTACAAGAAATTCCCAACACCAATTGTGTTTTTTGGTCATTTGTTGTCCCCAAATCATTGGAATGAAAAGTAATCAAAAAGCTGCATGTATCCCAAAATGGTACTTATAAAACCTACACTTCAGCCTACAAAAAAAAATGATCCTCAAAATAGTGCTGCAGCTCAAATTAAAAAAATAGAGAATGTTTTTATTTTTTAGTAAGTAATCAAATAAAATGGAACCTCTACAGATTTAGTATCCTCGGAATTGTACCAAAGTACATAGTATAGATAACATGACATTTGTAATGCACAGTAAACTCCATAAAAATTAAACCCCTGCAAAAATGGCACAAATACATTTTTTTTCACTTTCCACCTTACTTGTAATATTTTTGAGGTACAAAAAACAAACCCTCATATGTCAACATAGGTGGAAAAATAAAAAAAAGTTATGGCTCTTTGAAGACAGGGAGGAAAAAAACAAACAATGGGAAAAAAAACCTGGCCCTTAAACAGGTAAGAGCTTAGCTAACAGTAATGTGATGTGTTTTATATAAAAATATTATTTTAACAAATAAGTAAGTTTTTCCAAGTATGAATCTTATTGGCCAGTATTATCTTATCTATACGATTTGACTAATTAACATTTCTAATTTTTATTGGTCTTAGTATGTAAGAAGTGTACTCCAGATTTATTTTTCTATAAAAAGAGTTCTGAGGGACACACCCTATGAGACCTAGTAAACATCTCTAAAGACCACAATAGTTGTCTTCTGTGTCTCTCTGTACTGGCAGGGCCTTGGTCCATAAAATTCTTCTCTGTGTCCAAAAAGATCCAACAGCATCTGCAGCTACTAAAGAGCATCCTGAAGGCTTCCGGCTCATTGGTACTCACAGTGTTCACACAACAACCCAAAGTAAGGGTAAGTATTAAACCATTCCTGCCTTCTCATTGGAATGCCTAGCCGCTACTTTCAGCCAGGTCTCCTCTTGCACATCGTCAACTGTGCTGGAATATTCCAGAATGTCTGTGCTGAGTTATATACTGACCATCAGGACAGGAGATCAGCAAGTAGTTAAAGGGATATAAAACAGCGCTAAAGAAGTATAACATATAAAAGTATAAATTACTCCTCCTTTTGTAATTATCTCTTTCCTCATTTGTGATTACATCCTTGCATAGGTCCAGGACCGACAGCTGCTCGTCTAGTAGTGTAATGTACAGGATTAAGTCTTTCTGCATCGGATTAACCCTTTCGGTACTTTACTAGTATTTTGCACCATGTTGCAAGTAGAAGTACTATATTTTCACTGTAATGGTATACTTTGCACTGTGAAAGCTATGTTTGAGCTTAGTGACTCAGCCTTATGTCAGTCTGAAAATGGGTTGCTGACCTCAAGGTGAACTTTTAATGTTATGTGTTTTTTGAGGAATATTGTTATAGCTGAAGTATAAGGGATTTTGCCAAGTCATGGTGATTGAGCTATTCTGTGGAACGTTAATCTAAAAACCAGCAGCAGAGGAGTGGTTTCTATGGTAACTAGAGAGGAGAGGGGAGAGGTTCTAAATTAATCCAGTGATTAGCGTTCTTCTGGAGTCTAGTGTGTTTAGTCTAGACTTCCTGAGTGGTTGGTTCCTGATGGATGCTTTGGGTTCCTAGTCAGTCTGCAGTGACCAGGCCACAGATCTAAGTAGAGCTATGGAATTCTCTGGAAGGAGCTTCAACCAGTTTGGTGGAAACATCCTGAAAGTTTATGGATACATAGTGCAAATTCTGTCCCGCATTGTTGGTCTGCGGACCTGTTGGTGTCCAACTTTTGCCTCTGGGCTGTCCCAACAACCCGATCTGGTTCTTAGGGGTTAGACAGTACCCCTTACAGTCAAAGCTGTATTTTAAAGCTTTGTGGCCACTGCTTTTTATGGCCAGCAGCGGAATGAAACTAGCTTGAACTCAAGGTCAAGACACCCCTTTGAGACAGAAAGCATCCAGAATGAAGTACAGAAGTGGAAGGTAAAGGGGAAGATGGAAAACCCTTTTAAGCAAAATATACAGTATTTTTTATAAAGTTTCTACAAATCTTCCAAACCTAAGGTAGCCAGACCTTTAGAGTGGTTTAGAAGGTTCTCTTCCTTAAAGGTCTGTCACAAGTTGGCAACAACCACATTCACATCAACCCATTTGTCAGCATTTTCCTTCAGAACCTGGACGGGTATATATCACTGTGAATAATAGAGCCTGCTGCCCTGCAATAATAACCAACCACAGGATCTAATCCTGCAAGTGGCTGATAAGCTGTATTACTATGTTACATTCAATATATACAAAAACAACAAGCAATAAACCTTTATAGCGGTCTGAGAAAGGCATTAGGTACAGAAGCATTGGTGAAATAGGCTTTATATTGCTGAACGCTGCCTTGTTTAGCTTGTGCTGTATGAATTCAGTCCCACCTTAGGTATGTCACAGCTTTATTACGTCAATATACATAGAAACTAAAGCAAATAGAGAAGAAGATTAGTTTCTGCTCCACTTACAGTTGTTATTTGTCTTCAAATTGGACTTACTTATCTGGCGAGATGAAGATCCAAGCTTTGATATAAGACCCTGTGACTTCTATTTACCTTTCTGATAACTTTTGCTATGTGCTTATATACATTCATTGATTTTGGAAGAGTAAAGATTATGGTTTAACTAAAAAAGCACCCTGCACAGTAGGCCTGCGAATGTCAAACATATTGGGTGACATGTCAGAAAAGAGGTGCCTTCACGTCAGTTTTAAGGCGCATTAATGAGTGTTAGTGCGCTGAAAGAAGAACCCGTCACAAATTTGGTGTGGTTTACCTTACATAGTAAAAATTTATGTG
Source organism: Phyllomedusa bahiana (assembly GCA_025379985.1). Taxonomy (NCBI): domain Eukaryota; kingdom Metazoa; phylum Chordata; class Amphibia; order Anura; family Hylidae; genus Phyllomedusa; species Phyllomedusa bahiana. Next base: position 27,048 of record JAODAL010026362.1, on the reverse strand, counting down.
CCTAATTGGGGCATGGATAACTTTGGGATTGTATATCTTTTCTAGTTTTTGATGCGTTCTCTAGGCGCATTCAAATGTGTCGTTCCTGGCATTTAAAGCACCTAGTTTTGATGTATTACAGTGCATTTATAGAGCGAATAGGGCATCAATAGTTTTTTGGTGCAAAATACACCAAAATGATTGCACAGTCCGAATGGGACATGTCACCCATTGTATCTACTTTCTTGAAATTCCCCTAGGGTTATACATCTGTAGCATATCTTCCAACCTCTCAACAGTAGAGTCCCGGATTCCAGAGACTGTCCCACTGTCCCAGGCAGGGATAGGTAAATCCTGGCAATAGTGTGGGCACCTACCTGAATCTCCAGGTCTGTGCTGCTGTTCTGTCTTCATGTCTTCGGAACACACATGCAAACAGTTAAAACATACTTGCTGACGCTCCATAACAGCTTGTGGGAGAGCCAGCAAGTCTCGCTACTGGTGAGTTCTGGCTGCTCTTTACGTCGGTGGCGCCAGATAAGCATCATAAATGCCTCCTTCATATTACTGTATGCAGTGGGCTAGTTCCGCCCACACCGCTAGACTAGTCTAACTGCACAGGCGTCCATGATCTGTCCTGAACCGAGAGAGGTAAACTCTCTCACCAAGTCAGCATCCAGTCTGCAAGGAGCAATGTCAAGTAGGCAGGGACAGTGGGCTGGGTGCCAGTTACGGCTCACTGTACCTGCCTTGATGTGATAAATGAGTCATCGCTGGGATAAGTCGTTATGGTGGTTTGGACCGGATGGAGAGAAAAAGGAAAAGCAAATTACTGTAGTTAGAGAAGGCATCACTTGTGAGGCACTGAATGCAACTGCACTGAAATCACTTATATATCTGCAGAGCACCTGCATACAACTGGTATCTACCCCTTTACTGTCACTGTATGGTGAGAATATTAGTAGTAGTGTCATGGTTATATTCAATACATGGAAACCTCTAAAAAAGCATTTATGCTATCTATAATACATGAAAAAAACTTTGAAATTCTTAGTTCACACGTTTTGATCAAAAAATGCTTATGCCACCCCCGGCTTACAACGGGATCTCAAGGCGGGTGGTCCTACTCTATCTTTACCTATCAGTAGAGCCAAATTCCGACTTCTCATTGGGTCAACAGACCTCCATAATCCAGAGAGAAAAATAAAAAAACGCACCAACCTTGCACTGATATAACAGCCTGTGGAGGTGGGTGGGGTGCAAGAAACTAAAATGGAGGCACCCCTTCCTCCCGCTATAAATTAAAAGCAATATATGCCAAATACAACGTATAGTTCTGCACAAAAAAACATTTCTGAAAAACACAATGTGAACCTGGATGCCACTGGCTTGGTTGAGGCATCTATATATATGTCTGTATGTATGTGTCTATATATATATTATATATATATTATATATATATATTTATATATATATTTTATATATATATATATATATATATACATATATATATATACACACATACATACATGCATATTGTAAGGTGGCAGCTGGGAAGGTCCTTAATGGGGTGTACATCCCAGCGAGATTTCTGGCTTACACCAGGAAAAGAGAGTAGGTAACATGTCATCAAGGTTACCTGGCCTTGGTGAAATAGAAGCCATTTAGTTTGTGTTGTGTTGACCTCAATAAGGGGTTAACATACGTTTTCTAAGTAGTATGGTTGCTTCAGCCAAAACCCGGGATGGCTTCTATTGGGAGTAGGCAAAGCGTTGGGTGGGTGTCTGCTCCCCTTGTTCCACCTGACCAGGATTTGAGCTAGCTGTTATAAGTCAGCTAGTCAGCTGACCAGGGCTGTCTGTCATACAGGTCAAGGAGTTTGGCCTGAGAGGTGTGTCTGACTGGAAGTATCCAGGACCTCGCCTAGACCGTTTGCTGAACAAGGTGTAGTGAGGGAACTGCACTGTCTAGTCAGCGCTCAGCTGAGCAGGCGTTTTTGTTTTGTTTGTCAATTCTGTTTGTATCTGGCATACGTTTTGCTGTATACCTGTTGTGCCAATAAAACACGGGAGGACCCGTGGTTGGAAAACCAGTTTCAACCTGTCTGTGTCTCTGTCTGCATTGGACTGCGATCCCCAGAGCCACATCTAAACGTGAGTGGAAGCTTACAATATATATATACGCATTCCAATACCAGTGGCACACCAACTGCTAAAAGGGCTATACAATACATGGAAACCTCTAAATGCTTCTTTAGAGGTTTCCATGTATTGTATAGCCCTTTTAGCAGTTGGTGTGCCACTGGTATTGGAATGCAGTGGCACTCAGGTTCACATTTGTGTTTTTCAGAAATGTTTTTTTGTGCAGAACTATACGTTGTATTTGGCGTATATTGCTTTTAATTTATAGAGGGAGGAAGGGATGCCTCCATTTTAGTTTCTTGCACCCCGCCCACCTCCACAGGCTGTTATATCAGTACAGCATGCTTGCAAGGTTGGTGCGTTTTTTTATTTTTCTCTCTGATTATGGAGGTCTGTTGACCCAATGAGAAGTCGGAATTTGGCTCCAGTGAGAGGTAAAGATAGAGTAGGACCACCTGCCTTGAGATCCCATTGTAAGCCGGGGGTGGCATAAGCATTTTTTGATCAAAACGTGTGAACTAAGAATCTCAAAGTTTTTTTCATGGTTATATTCAGGAACAGAATTATCAGGGGCGTTGCTGGCAGTTTTATCCGGGGCTTGTGCCCTGGATAAAACTGCCAGTGCCCCGAACTTCACCAGGTTCCAGGCCTCTGGATGCACATACAATTGAAAGCTTCCGTGAATCAGAGCACATGCTCCCTGCTCCACAGAGTACTCCGGTGAGCCGCAAGCTGGCATACAGCCCTCTGGAGTATCTGGCACAGGCGGCATGAGTATGTCATCACGCTGTATGCACGACATATCACCTGCCTAAATGTACTGCGGGCCATATCACCTACCTATATCTACTGGGGGCCCTATCACCTACCTATATCTACTGGTGGCCCTATTTCCTACCTATATACACTGGGGGCCCTATTACCTGGCTATATCTACTGGGGGCCCTATAACCTGCCTATATCTACTGGGGGCAATATTACCTGTCTATATCTACTGGGTGCCATATCACCTACCTATATTTACTGGGGGCCCTATCACCTACCTATATCTACTGGGGGCCCTATTACCTAGCTATATCTAGTGGGGCCAGATTACCTGCCTATGTCTCCTGGGGCCATATTACCTACCTATATCTCCTGGGGCCATATTGCCTACCTATATCTACTGGGGGCTTTATCCCCTACCTATATCTACTGGGGGCCATATCACCTGCTTATATCTACTGGGAGGTCTATTACCTGCCTATATCTACTGGGGGCCTTATCACCTACCTATATAAACTGGGGGCACTATCAACTACTTATATCTACTGGGAGCCCTATCACCTACCTATAACTACTGGGGGCCATATCACCTGCCTATATCTACTTGGGGCATTATTACCTACCTATATATACTGGGGGCCCTATTACCTATAGCTACTGGGATCCTATTACCTACCTATATCTACTGGGGGCCCTATTACCTGCCTACATATACTGGGGGCACTATTATCTACCTATATATACTGGGGGTCATATTACCTATCTACATACTGGGTGCCCTATTACCTTTCTACAGATTGGGGGGCCATATTACCTATCTACAGACTGTGGGACCCTATTAATATACTGCCTAGGAGACCCTATTACCTATCTAGAGACTTGGGGACCCTATTATCTATATACCTCCTAGGGACCATATTAACAATATATTTATATACTGGGGACCCTAGTACCTGTATATCTACCTACTGGGGGACATATAAACTATATACCTACCTACTGGGGGACATATAACCTATATACCTACCTACTGTACTGAGGAGGCCTATATACCTACTATAAACTATAAACTACCTACCTAATTGGACCCTATAAAGGAATGATGGGTGACTTCCCATCTCCCACTGAAGGCACCTGGCTTTTCTATCATAGAAAGGCCAGTTGCTGTGAAGATGGGGCTTCACCATGCTTTCCTGTATAAACCCCCAGTAGGAAGGGAGTTATATAAACCCTCAAGTAGGTAGATAGGTATATATGTGCTGGAAAAGTGAGGATTCTAAAATGTTTGTGTGATAAATTCTGCAGAGAGGAGTCGTGGCTGGGAGAAGTCATCATGGCTTTCTGGGCTGGATGTATAAGAGAAGGAAACGTGAACGACTCGGATCAGAAAAGGCGTCTCCTGTAGGTCACTCAATGTAACTGCAGTGTAATCACTTATATTTCTGCAGAGCACCTACATAGTATCTACCACTATCAGGTTATTGTATGGCGTTAATACACATCTTCAGAGCCTGTGCACAACTGATAGTCACATGTGGTGGTCGCGTTTGGCCATGGTCTGGCAGTATTATTTGATCCTTAAATAGTAATAGTTTGTGGTCTTGGTATTGTTTTTTTTTATTTAGTAACAATCATTTGTATGTCACATTTGCATCATGTATCGGTGTATTATTAGGTGACTGTTGTTTGTAAGGTATTACACTGTTGTATGTAGGTGAGTGCTTTTGAAAAAACAAATTTGTCAGCGCTGATTTTCATTGTACAGTGACTGCTGAGTGGATGGTCTGGATCTATGTGGAATATGTGTAAAATTAGTGACAGCAACATACGTTTTTTCTCTGAAAAATACATGCCGCAGTTCACAATGTGGTGAGAAAATTGTTATGTGAATGCTGCCCTACTGAGCAAAACATAACAGAAAGGGCCTGGGCCCCGGATGTTTTATGACCCTAGCAACACCCCTGAGAATTATTATTCTAATTATTTATTAGTATTATTCAGTCATTGTATGGTGGTGCTATGGTCATGATATGGTGGAATTATTTGGTCTTTGTTTAGCGGTATTGTTAATTATATTGGTATTGGTATACTGGTTTGTGCAGTGAATGTATGGTGATAATATGTGCTCCTCGTATAGTGGTAACAGTACGACCATTATGAGGTGTCATAGATAGAACATTGTCTTATAGCTATTTGTAAGACTTTATCTATAGAATATGTATCATTTTTATAAATACAGATTTATAAAACCTGGTAATGCCACTGTTGTATTAATGCTGGTCTGCTGGAGGAAGCTTAACATGATTGGTTGTGCTTGGGTGTGGTAAAGAAGTGTGTCCTGGTGTGGTGTCATGTGCTTGGGTGTGGTTAAAGCATGGTCAAAGTGTTCCCTCTTTGCAGTCTCTAAAAGTTGTGAGGTATGCCTGTATACATAGATTTAGAATATACAATGAATGTAGGAAATATAAATTACAGTATATACCAAATATGGTAGTTCTTTGGAAACAATTCCGATCTATATTACCTAATACATTCAGGATTCAGATATATTCTCCAGTAATTACAGAGAAATACATGGGTATCTAAAAACAAACCTTCAAGACATTTATTTTAGCAGCTGTTGCTGTTCACTGACATCAGATTAACAAGCTTCACAGGTTTGCTTAATATCCTATGATTTATATTGCATCTGTGAATAACACCAACTGCAGCTTGATGTACAGAATGTGTAAGACTGTGATAAGCTAATGGGGAGCCTGAAATCGAACCAACAATTATAAGAGATGTTTTCGGGTCAGTCATCCCTTCCTGGGAGGAGTTTTCGGTGGAATACATGTTATTGAATAATGCGACCACTTCATGGCTAGGCCATTTATCCCTGTTACAGATCAGACACATATTTATTTTTTTTTTTTTTTTCTAGTAAATACAGGTTTAAATTGGTTATTTAACTAATTTATCACTTTTCTGGGAAATGCATAAGCTTTTATTTTTATATGCCATCTACTGTATGGGTAATGTATAATCCCATGCCATCTACTGATCGTGTAATATATAATCCCAAACCAATATTCTGAACAGGTAATGTATAATCCCATGCCATCTACTGATCATGTAATATATAATCCCATGCTGTCTACTGAACAGGTAATGTATAATCCCAAAGCAATATTCTGAATGGGTAATTTATAATCCCATGCCATCTACTGATCGTGTAATATATAATGCCATGCCATCTACTGACTGTGTAATATATAATCCCATGCCATCTACTGAACGTATAAAACTGGAAGGGAATTTAAAGGGTATGTTCTTAAATGTAAGAAGTCTAGCAAGCAAAATGGGGGAGCTTGAGGCGCTAGTTCTACAGAAGCAGATTGACGTGGTTGGTGTTGCTGAGACTTGGCTGGACCCCTCACATGACTGGGCTGTTAACCTTCAGAAATTCACACTATTTAGGAAAGACAGAGCAAACAGGAAGGGAGGAGTATGTCTGTATGTAAAGATTGATATGAAAGCAAGTATGAAAGAGGCAATAGCGGGTGAAGATAGTGGAAACCTTGTGGGTCAAAATAGCAAGGAGAGAGGGAAAATTTTTTTGGTGTAATCTATAGACCCTCCAGCATCACTGAGGATATAGATGGTCAGCTGCATAAACAAATGGAGTGGGTAGCACATGTAGGTACAGTGGTGATAATGGGCGACTGGAGTCACGATCTTCAGGGCGATCGGCGCCGCCGCAGCATAACTGCAGTGATATGACGCCCGGACATGGCAGCGGGGAGCCCTGTGAAGGCTCCCGTCACTCCTGTCTGCGGACGGAAGTGGGGAAACCGCCATCTTGGTACAGTCTAATGCATTGACTATGCAATGCATTAGACTGTATTGACAATCGTGCCAACTAGTGGTCAAGCACCCTATGTGGACTCAATGTTAAACTAAAAAAAAAAAAAAGTATTAAAAGTTCAAATCACCCCCCTTTCCCCATTTTACAAATAAAAACTTTAAAATAATAAAAAAAAGTTACACATATTTGGTATCGCCGCATCCGAAAAAGTCCGATCTATAAAAATATAACATCATTTATCCCGTATGCTGAACATCGTAGAAGAAAAACAATTCCAAATGCTAAAATTGCGTTTTTTGGTAATTTTACGTCACTTAAAAAATGGAATAAAAGTGATCAAAAAAGTCGCATGCATTCCAAATGGGCTAGCGAAAAAAAGTACACTTCAGTAAAGGGGGTTAAATGAATACGATTTGTATAACCTTGAGAAAAAAAGAGAATGATCGAATAAAATCAAAATGTACAGATGTAAAAAAAAAATACAGATGTAAAAAAAAATATTCAAAAACTAGAGAGTGCAATCTGGAGGGGTGTGTTTGTGTGTGTGTATATATATATATATATATATATATATATATATATATATATATATATATATATATATATATACATACAACACACTACCATTCAAAAGTTTGGGGTCACTTAGAAATGTCCTTATTTATGAAAGAAAAGCACAGGTTTTTTTTTTCAATGAAGCTAACATTAAATGAATCAGAAATACACTCTATACATTGTTAATGTGGTAAATGACTATTCTAGCTCCAAACGTCTGCTGGTTGTTAATGCAATATCTACATAGGTGTATAGAGGTCCATTTCCAACAACCATCACTCCAGTGTTCTAATGGTACATTGTGTTTGCTAACTGTGTAAGACAGCTATTGGATATTTTGAACACCCTTGAAAACCCTTGTGCAACTGTTAGCACAGCTGAAAACAGTTTTGCTGATTAGAGAAGCTATAAAACTGACCTTCCTTTGAACTAGTTGAGAATCTGGAGCATTACATTTGTTGGTTCAATTAAACTCGCAAAATGGCCAGAAAAAGAGAACTTTCATGTGAAACTCAACAGTCTATTCTTGTGCTGAGAGATGAAGGCTTTTTCATGCGAGAAATTGCCAAGAAACTGAAGATTTCCTACAACAGTATGTCCTATTCCCTTCAGAGTAGAGCACAAACAGGCTCTAACCAGAGTAGAAAGAGAAGTGGGAGGCCCCGCTGCACAACTGAGCAACAAGACAAATACATTAGAGTCTCTAGTTTGAGAAATCGATGCCTCACAGGTCCTCAACTTGATTAAATAGTACCCGCAAAACGCCAGTGTCAACGTCTGCAGTGAAGAGACGACTCCGGGATGCTGGCCTTCAGGGCAGAGTGGCAAAGAAAAAGCCATATCTAACTAGCTAATAAAAGGAAAAGATTAATATGGGCTAAAGAACACAGACATTGGACAGAGGAAGATTGGAAAAATGTGTTATGGACAGACGAATCGAAGTTTGAGGTGTTTGGATCATGCAGAAGAACATTTGTGAGACGCAGAACAACTGAAAAGATGCTGGAAGAGTGCCTGATACCATCTGTCAAGCATGGTGGAGGTAATGTGATGGTCTGGGGCTGCTTTGGTGCTGGTAAAGTGGGAGATTTGTACAAGGTAAAAGGGATTTTGAATAAGGAAGGCTATCACTCCATTTTCCAACACCATGCCATACCCTGTGGACAGCGCTTGATTGGATTGGAGCCAATTACATCCTGCAACAGGACAATGACCCAAAGCACCAAAGCTCCAAATTATGCAAGAACTATTTAGGGAAGAAGCAGGCAGCTGGTATTCTATCTGTAATGGAGTGGCCAGCGCAGTCACCAGATCTCAACCCCAGTGAGCTGTTGTGGGAGCAGCTTGACCGTACTCATTTACATAAATGTTTTGGAGGTGAATAGCTCTAAATAGTGATGTAAGTAGAGGCACATGACAGCTGTATCAAATCAGTGGCTGCAGCAGTGAAGTAGAATAAAGAAAACAGGAGAGCAAAGAGATGCAGCGCTGGAGCCTTAGAACAGAAGGAGGGCCCCAGGAGCTGACTATTACTTGTTTAAAAGACTGGACAACCCCCCATTTGATCCCTTTCACACTAGCTAATTGATAATTAGGATTTTCCCAGTCAGCTCTACTATCCAGACCCTGCAACGTCCTGCTTCCATTTTGATCATGCACTCCACCCATCCACATAGGCTGTTTTTAATCAGAACAGAGTATAGCTGGGACCGTCAGACCTTGTAAGTATGAGTGCCTGGAAAGGCACTAAGAAATTTGAGAATGGTACTTTAGTCTTCTTTAGTAGAGGTCCCCATCTGAGCTCAGGTCACCTTGATGTTGGTGAATGAGCCCTAATAGTTTTGAAGAACCTTAGATTTTCATGTATGCTACATGTAGCAGAGATGCACTTTGAAATACATGGACAGGCAAAAAGGTAATAATGTTTTGAATTTTTAACTTTCAGACTCAATATCTCACCATCCACTACAGCTTTAAACGTGAGACTACTATCATTTTGTAGACAATCATCTTGGCTATCTCACACATCCATTTGACTTGCATCTATTTAGCATATGCTTAGTAATGCACATTCTTGTCATGTAACTGCATTGTTACTGTTTTACTTCTGGTGGAACAATCTTTTTTTCTTCTATACTAAAACTTACAACCTGTTCTCACATTTCCTTATAGCTCAGTGAGTTATTAGGTTGATTCCTAAGTTGATGATTTCCCAAGAAAAGAGAAACAGCATCATCCAGCTCATCGATAGAGGTCTCTCAGCCAGAAAAATTGCCAAAATGCATCATGTGAGGCCATGACTGTTGGAAGAATATGAAATTAAGTCCCTCCATCCATTCAAAAGCCAAGAGCTGGACGTCCAGGCAAAATATAGAAGTCAACAATTGGCTCCTCACTAGTGTTGAGCGATTTTTATCGACAAAGTTGAAATCGGCAAGGTTTTTATGGTGAACGAAATTTTCAGATCATGCGATAATTAAGGTTAAAATCTGTGCATCATCTATTAAGATCGCGCCATTTTCGGCGCTTCCTGTAATTTTGGCGGCCAGCAAATGAGATTACAGAATAGAGCAGGGTGAGATGTGTGTGCGACGTCATGACTGGGATGTGTATGGTTGCGATTGGCTGGAAAATCACATGACCTCGTATTACATAGAACAGCGTTTCCTGTTCAGCCTTAGTGTCTCTCTGTGTCGCATAGGAATAGGACGTGCGCTCTGCCTGTGGCCAAACAGCTCAGCGAAATTAGTCTATTTCTGCACAGAGAAACCTCTACTATTAGCTTTGATCCTTCCAATTTAGTTAGATTAGAGAGTTGAACATTTTATGTAGTTAGCTAGAGAATTGTAAAGCAGGCGTCCTACCGCTGTAAAGTCACGGAGGGAGCGGGGGGGTGGGGGGGGGGGCCGCGCGCGAACACAGACAAGCTCTATCTATAAAGAGCACTGGATAAAGTTCCCCCAAGACTTAGTGTAGACATTGCACTGCAATTTCTTTATTATTAACAGTTTGCCATTGAAATATTTCCTGGATATTGGGCAGCCTGAACTTATATTGGATACACTCATTTCTAGTAACTGCAGGTCTCTTTTAGGTGCAAAACTCCACTTTTTTATCAGTATACATTTCAGATAGGTTTTTCATTTTAAATTTTACCCATTCCACCTGTGTTGATATATCCACCTTGCATTTAAAATTAAAATCCAGCAATCTTGTAGTCAGCACAGGTTGTTTGTTGCCAAAAATACCGTGTATCATAGAAAATATACAGATACGTGTTTTTTTTACTTTTGCACACCCAGCTTTGTTCATTGACGAGCACCAGTAAATCTTAAAAACAGCAATTCTTAGTCACCACAGGTGAATTGAAAGGTGCAAAAAATACCGTGTGTTATACGACAACATAACAGATATGTATTTTTTTTTTTACTTTTTGCGCACCCAGCTTTGTTCATTGACGCAGCATCCACGTAAACTTAAACAGCAATTCTAAGTCACCACAGGTGAATTGAAAGGTGCAAAAAATTACCGTGTATTAATACGAAAACATAACAGATACGTATTTTTTGACTTTTGCGCACCCAGCTTTGGTTTCATTGACGCAGCATCCACGTAAATCTTAAAACAGCAATTCTATAGTCACCAAGTGAATTGAAAGGTGCAAAAAATCCCGTGTTTTTATACGAAGCATAAAATACGTGTTTTTTGACTTTTCCCGCACCCAGCTTTTTCCCATTGACGCAGCATCCACGTAATCTTAAAACAGCAATTCTATAGTCACCACGGGTGAATTTGAAAGGTGCAAAAAATACTGTGTATTATACGACAACATAACAGATATGTATTTTTTTTTAACTTTTGCGCACCCAGCTTTGTTCATTGACGAAGCATCCACGTAAATCTTAAAACAGCAATTCTATAGTCACCACAGTGAATTGAAAGGTGCAAAAAATACCGTGTATATACGAAAACATAACAGATACGTTTTTTTTTGACTTTTGCACACCCAGTTTTGGGTTCATTGACGCAGCATCCAAGAAAATTCTTAAAACAGCAATTCTAGGTCACCCAGGTGAATTGAAAGGTGCAAAAAATACCGTGTATTATACTAAACAATACCACAGTCGGTTTATTTGACTTTTGCGCACCCAGCTTTGTTCATTGACGCAGCATCCACGTAAATCTTAAAACAGCAATTCTATAGTCACCACAGGTGAATTGAAAGGTCCGAAAAATCCCGTGTATTATACAAAACATAACAGATACGCTTTTTTGACTTTTGTGAAACCCAGCTTGTTCATTGACGCAGCATCCACGTAAATCTTAAAACAGCAATTCTATAGTCACCACAGTGAATGAAAGGTGAAAAAAATACCGTGTATTATACAAAAACATAAAAGTACGTGTTTTTTGACTTTTGCGCACCCAGCTTTGTTCATTGACGCAGCATCCACGTAAGTCTTAAAACAGCAATTCTATAGTCACCACAGGTGAATTGAAAGGTGCAAAAAATACCGTGTATTATACGAAAACATAACAGATACGTGTTTTTTGACTTTTGCGCACCCAGCATTGTTATAGGTCTCAGCTTCCACGTAAATCTTAAAACAGCAATTCTATAGCCCACCACAGGGAATTGAAAGGTGCAAAAAATCCCGTGTATTATACGAAAACATAGAAATTTACTGTTTTTTGACTTTTGCGCACCTAGCTTTGTTCATTGACGCCGCATCCACTTAAATCTTAAACAGCAATTCTATATTCACCACAGGTGAATTGAAAGGTGCAAAAAATACCGTGTATTATACGAAAACAATAAACAGATACGTGTTTTTGACTTTTGCCCATCCAGATTTTGATAGACACCTTGCAGTTAAATTTGAATCCAGCAATTTTGTTTTGATTAGAGGGATTTGAGAATAGCTGTGATTTCCGTCTTTTAATAAGAGACTTTCCAAAACTATTCCATACCTTCTCAAATTGTTATTTTCGGAACATGGAGCGAAATGCAGGGGAAAGGAGCAAAGAGGGGTTTAGCACAGGAGGTAGAGGTACGAGGAAGGTCCCTCTTTCCAGTGCTGGCACAACACGCATGCCAGCGGAACGACAGTTGCAGGACCGTCAGGCCTGTCCTCGCGGGGTTCAGGCCCTGTGAATCTAAGTAACGAACATCGTCGCCAATCTGTCCTTCAGTGGTTAATGCACCTGCATCTAGCAGTCTTACCCCCTCGTCCTCCCAGTCAGGCCACAAATGTCGTCATCAGCATCATCAGCATCCGTCCAACATGAAGCAGCCCAAATGTCAACTCGTGTACCCACCACTGTGGATCCATTGTCTGAAGACCTCTTTGATGACAAAATGCGGTTGGGGTCAGAAGGCATGTTAAAAAGATCAAGAAATGATTTAGTCTGCTCTGACGCCCAGTTACTGATGCATCAGAGGAGGTAAAGGGAAAAGCCGGTCAATGGGCAAAAATCCGGCGGTCGGCAACGCCTTGCAGTGCCCCTTGCTTGTACCCCGCACTTCTGAATGCAGAAAGTCGGGACGACCCAAGTCACCTGTGTTGATGACGGGGAAATGATGACGACATTGCGGATCCATCCTGGTCTTTTCCGCAGAATTTGTTTGCGAGCGCTTCATCAGTGGACGAGGAAGAAGACGATGGGGTAGTGCCAATATGGGTCCCGCCACAAAAAGGGAGAGGGAGGTCGCAGAAGTCCGCTGATATGATTCCGCCAGCCACGGTCAGCGCAAACCCCGCTCCTCGCTTATCGCCGTCAAAAAGGTCCAGGATCTCTCAAGCCTGGGCCTTCTTTGAGCAAGCCTCTGATTCACCCAGCGATGTCATATGCCGCCTTTGCCGTAAACGCATAAGTAGAGGCAAGAACCTTAAGTGGTTAACCACCACCAACATGTCTAGTCACATGCAGCAAATGCATGAGTTGAAATGGAGGGAACACTTGGCCAAAAATGGCCAGACCGACGCCGGGCCTCCAACCACTGTCACACCCTTTGTCTCCACCTCCTCCTCCTCCGCCAACACCAAGCTTCCTCAGCTGCCATGTCTCTCAGAGTCATGATCAGGGTTCAGCCTCCCTTCAGCCTCCACCGTCGCCCGAGAACCACCACACCACCAGAGACCCATCCTACCCTTCTCCTTCCGCAGTTTGACGACCTGCACGCCGTACAGCGCCAGTCTAGCAGCCAGCCTTCTTTTCTTCCAGGTTTGGGAGCAAGAAAACACTTTAACCCAAACCTTCCCAAAGCCAAAAGCCTGAATGTCGGCATTGCCGGGCTTTTGGCCTTGGAAAATGTTGCCTTTTCCGTCTGGTGGACACAGATGGGTTCCGCACACGTCATGGCCCTCGCCTGCCCGCAATCCCAGATGCCGAGCAGGCATTTCTTTGCCAGAAAACCCGGGTCCTGCCCTGGGCAGCCACGTGTCATCTAAAATTTAAGCGCGTTGTCTGCATCTGTGTCCGGAAAAGTCCATCTCACCCCCGGGACACATGGACTAGTAAGCATGGCCAAGGCCGCTATATCTCTGTGACAGCTCACTGGTGAGCTGGGTGGATGTCTCTGGGGTGACGTGGCTCTCAGGCTCGGCGCATGCTCTTAAAAACCGCGGGGTTTGGTGCCGGGCTCTTTCCCCAAGGTCCTCTGGGGGCATCACGTGCCCAGAGACACCAGGTCATGTTAAAATTTAAATCTCCCTTGGAGACCGTCCACACACAGGTCAGGAGCTTTGGACGGCTCTCCGCAACGAGACCGAGCACTGGCTGGGTACAAGAACCTTGTGCCAGGCAAGGTGGTGTGCGATAACGGGCGAAATCTGCTGGCCGCCCTTAAGATCGTAGGCTGGAGCACATCCCATGCCTGGCACATGTCATGAACCTTGTCGTCCAAAATTTCTAAAAAGCTATCCGGGTCTGGGGCTGCCTGCTGAAGAAGGCTCGAGGTCTGAGTTGCACTTCCGCCGTTCGCACCCTGCTTCGTCCCGCCTGGCTGCGTTGCACGTCCAGCTCGGCCCCCCCCGTCACCGTCTCATTTTTGAGTGGCAACACGCTGGAATTCCACTCTCCACATGCTCCAGCGATTGTGGGGCAGAGCAATGCCATTACGCAGTAAAGAAGTGACACATGGCCTGACAAGCAGCGGTGCGGATCTCGGGGTGTTGAGCCACCGAGAGTGGAGGCAGCTGAAAGAGCTCTCCCATCCTTGCCAGTTTTGAAGAAGCCACCAAAATGCTCAATGCGGACGATGCCCTTGTCAGCATGACCATTGTGGTGATCTTAGTTCTGGAACGATCGTTGGACACTCTGAAACATCAGGTCCCGCCAGCGACGAGAGGAAAACGGACACAGATGCAGACACGGAGCCTTTCTCTTCGTCAAATCCACAAGGCCCGACAGTTTCTCAATTTTATCAGTCTTCATTAGGCAGTGGTTCAGGGTCCAGAGCAAGTGCAAGGCGGCACCTCTCAGGGTGCATCATCTGAGGCAAGTCAGGGCTGTGTTGAAGCTGTGCCGGAGGAAGCGGAGGAGGAGGAGGAGGTATTCCTAGACACCGACGTCCCTGCCTTGGAAAGAGGTTGGCGTGAATTTGAGGCAGATGAGGAAGATGAGTTTGCTAGTGCCCCTCAACCCAGAGGCTTGGGAACTCAAGGCTCCATCTCTCACATGATGCTTTTGGATGCTCCATTTCCTCCAACTGATCCTCGCATTAAGGCCATCAAAATGAACAATAGTTTACTGGGTGGCCACCCTCCTGGATCCCCGGTACAAAACAAAACTCAGCATTTTTCCTTCCACCACCCAAATAGAGAGTAAAATGCAGGAAATGGAGACCCTTTCGATTGATCAACTGGAGACATCTGTTGCGTCTGCTTCATGTTCTTCAAATGTCACGGTGGAACAACTGCAGTGATGTGACAGCAGTAGAGTGCCAAGTAGCCATAGCAGCAGCAGCGGCAGCAGCAGGCAATGTGGCAGAATCCTAATGGGTGACCTCTGGCAATCTTTATTTACCACCTCACCAACGCATGCAATGCAGGCCACAGATACAACACCCAGAGACCAGCTTAAGATCATGGTGCACGACTATCTGCGTCTCAACACCGATGTTTTTGTATGTGTTCCGGACCCAATAGACTTCTAGGTATCCAAAATGGACGAATGGCCCGAGCTGGCTCGCCACGCCATAGAGGTGTTGTTCTGCCCAGCAGCAAGCGTCATATCTGAGCGGACCTTCAGCAAAGCCGGAGGAGTCCCTTACAGACAAACGCATCCGGCTTTCCCCAGATAATGTGGATCGTTTGACTTTCATCAAGATGAATCAGGCATGGATCTCTGATGATGTTGTGGCCCAATTGCCGAGGTCACCGATTATTGCTGGTCTACTTCACATTCCCTCTCCCAACAGAAATGGGCCTCTTGAAAAAAATTATTTTAAAATGATCATTTCTTACTGGGAATTGTTATTCTCAATTCCCAACAGTTCATTTTGCTGGGTTTTGCTGTGAGGAGACTAAAAGACACCAAGGTTTCATGACAAACCATATTCCATTTACTCACTTCATCTTTAGAATTTTTCACATTGTCAATGGTTTTGGGGTCATGTTGCCTCACAATTTTTAAAAGTGGCTGAGAAGTCATATTTATAATTTTGTGGGGTCATGTAGCTGTGAGAGCCAGCAATAATCATGGTCCTTTGGAACAGAAATGTGGCTTCTAATGGCATTTCTCCTTCACAATTTTAACAGTGGCTGAGAAGTCATATTTATAATTTTTTGGGTCATGTTGCTGTGAGATACAGCAAATAAACATGGTCCTTTGGAACAGAAAAGTGGCTTCTAAGGGCATTTCTCCTTCACAATTTTAACAGTGGCTGAGAAGTCATTTTTATTTAATTTTTTGGGGCATTGCTTTGAAATGCAGCAATACTACAGGTCCCATTCTAAAAAATGTTGTTTTTAATAGACATTTGTTCTTCACAATTGTCAAAAGTGGCTCATGGTCATTTTTGAATTTTTTGGGCATTTTGCTGTGACATGCAGCTATACTACAGGTCCTATTCTAAAAAATGTTGTTCTAACAGACATTTGTTCTTCACAATTGTCCAAAGTGGCTCAAGGGTCATGCTTTGAATTTTTGGAGGGATTTTGCTGTGACATGCAGCTATACTACAGGTCCCCATTTCTAAAAATGTTGTTTCTAACAGACATTTGTTCTTCACAATGGTCAAGAGTGGTCAAGGGTGATGGTGCTGTCAGAAACAGGAATAGGTAGGACACTGTTAATGGACACATATTTTCAAAATGACTTGTTTTTGCAAGATCTTTAACATAGCTATCAATCCCTTTTTTGAGACAACCCATTTAATACAATTAAAAAGAGAAAAAAAACATGGTGGGATTCCATCCGATTTTAAAAATGTGTTTTCTGAATTAAATACTAAAAACTTGCATGTACAAAATAACTGTTAAAAAAATTCCCTTTAATTTACAAGAGAGGTACAGGGAAAAATTGACCAGATGTAGGTTTCAGAGGACATGGGGTATGGAGCAACGACAAGAACAAAGTTTCAGAGGGCCATTTCCTCCAGCATGTTGAGTAAAATGAGAAAAAGAATGCCAAGATAAAGGCACCTGGGGGTAACAGGAGCGTTAACCACCAGTATTTCCAAGTGAAGCTCAATTGGGCCACACTCATACGAGGGCAAGCGCTATCCAGGTATTGGGCTGTGTACTGAGGAAGGCTGGAGTTCTCACACTTCCGCTTCCGCATCTTCTTTTAGCCCCGACAGTTTTCGTTGCTGCGTCATCAGGGCAATTTAACCTGCGTGTTTAAAAATGACGGACGCCAGCCTGGGCTCTCACCGCACCCACTGTAACTCCGGCCTGGGCATGCTGTGGCTCAGACAGGTATAGTCAATGTCCAGTGAAACTAAATGGTGGTTGAAAGACTCCTTTTTTCGCACTTTTTAAATCTGGGGGTTATGCAGGGTTTGGGGGTCATGCTGTGGCCCAGGACAAGGTATAGTCAATGTCCCTGAAACTAAAATGGTGGTTGAAAGACTCCTTTTTCCGGCACTTTTTAAAATTTGGGGGTTATGCAGGTTTGGGGCTATCTGTGGGCCCCGGACAAAGGGATAGTCAATGTCCAGTGAAACTAAAATGGTGGTTGAACGACTCCTTTTTCCGGCACTTTTTAAATCTTGGGGTTATGCAGGTTTGGGGCTCATGCTGTGGCCCAGGACAGGTATAGTCAATGTCCAGTGAAACTAAAATGGTGGTTGAAAGACTCCTTTTTCCCGGGACTTTTTAAATCTGGGGGTTTTACAGGTTTGGGGCTCATGCTGTGGGCCCCGGACAGGTATAGTCAATGTCCAGTGAAAAAAAATGTGGTTGAAAAGGGCTCCTTTTTCCGGCAATTTTTTAAAAGTGGGGTCATGCAGGTTTGGGCTCATGCTGTGGCCCAGGACAGGGATAGTCAATGTCCAGTGAAACTAAAATGGTGGTTGAAAGACTCCTTATCCGGCACTTTTAAATCTGGGGTCATGCAGGTTTGGGGTCATGCTGCGTTCAGGGCAGGGATATTCAAAAGTCCATTCAAGTAAGATGATGGTTCAAATCATACTGCCTTCTGGCACTTTTTTAATTTGTGGGTGATGTAGGTTTAAGGGTCATGCTGTGGTACAAGACAGGACTAGTGAATGGTGTGTGTTTTTTTTTCTGTGGCTTTTATAACCTAAGTGTGTTGCCTAAGATGTAGCAGGTATCCATTTGACTGTTGTGGATGTTAATTCCAGCTTCTCCAGCCCTGTTTGGATGTAAGAATTAAGGTGTTGTTGCGCTCCCATAGACTTCAATGGTCATCGCTCATAATCGACTGCTCACTATCGAAAAACCTTATCGATGGTGGCCGACTATCGACTATCGCCCGATGTCGATAGCCAACGTAATCGCTCAACACTACTCCTCACAAGTTCTATCAGTTCTGGCGCGACAAACACATCAATGGATGTCCATGCAAGCACTGTGTGAAGCACATTACACAAGTCTGGAATGGTGGCCCGAAAAAAGTGAAGAAGCCTCCACTTCAATATCGTCATAAAAAGTGCCGACTGGAGTTTGCAAAAAAAAGTGTGAATAGTGGACAGTAGAATATTGTAAATAGGTGACGTGGAGCAATTAGATGAAAGTCAATAGACTGGGCTCTGATGGTGCAAATGGGTCTGGAAGAATCAAGGGAAAACAGGGCTAATGGGTTGAGAAATTGAAGGAACTCTCAAGTTCGGTGAAGGAAGCCTGATGATATGGTGTTGTTTCACTGCCAAAATCATTGGATACTTGATGAGGATTGATGGTTGTCTAAATGCTGAGCTAAATGTGAATATCCTACAAGATTAGTTACTTTGTATACTCGAATACTATGCGTATAATAAGGAAAACATACTGTTCCAGCAGGACGACCCAAAGCATATGTCAAGATTGGCGAAAAATGGTTCAATGACAATGAAGTAGTTATTGGATTGGCCTCCACAGTCCCCAGACTTTAACCCAATCTAACACTTGTCTATAACCTGGGATCAGACTTCAGTTAAGACATGCTTAGATCTGTTTGAGAGCATGCCAAGAAGGATTCAGGCAGTATTGAAAGCCAAAGATGGATTACCCCACTATTACAGAAGACTCCTGTGAGCTTGTTCTTTATCGGGCTAATGATGCACACAGCCCCATTTGCTTCGACAGCACCTAACAATACTCAAGTTAAACAAAGCTATGGCCAGTCCCTATTTAGCTCCAGAATAATAAAAATAGTCACATTACTAGCTCACTGTGTGCTCCAAATGTTCCGGCCCTGTTTGTCCAGGCAGCACTGAAGGTCTTCCCATAACAGATTGCACATTTCTGCTTATCATTGTTTGCCCTGAAATCGAGGTGACTCGGAACAGGATCAGCCATAGGAGCCGGCAGCAGCGATTCACACTTCACATTAGCTTTGTAATGGCAATTTGCAACATAGAGAGTTGTGCCTTCTTTCTCAAAGCACAACATAACCGGGTGAGCAGTTATATACTCACCACATTTTCTTTCAATTATTTACGGTAATCACACGAGGGTGCGATTATTGTGGCATTTGTTCTTTATTTTGCAGATTGCACATTTAGCAGATGTGGCCTTCAGTTCAGTCTTTTTCCAGTTTCCAGCACCATTTAAGCCTTCAGTTGCCCACCTCTCCTGTAGAAGTGCAATTCAACACCCTTAATACAATGTCTAATATGCACACAGGCCAACGGCAGTAGCTGCCTCCATAAAGACTATTATTTCACAATCCCACTGGTGCTAAAAATCTTTTTATCATCTTACCAGGCCTCTCTCTTTTAGGACGATGCTGTGGAGCACTTGTGACCATAAATGTCTACTTGCCACTACTAGGTTGATTTATAGCTTATGTCTAAGCCTGCAATCATTCAGATATTAGGCAACCTAGGATACCTTCATCCCAGAGGTGTAACTTGAAGCTTCTGGGCCCTGGAGCAAATAGTGAAATGGGGCCCCTCAGCTACCATGTTCCATTTACAATGCTGTGGCAGAAGGGCTTTAGGGGCCCCTTCAGGCTGCAGGGACCGGTAGTGACTGCTACCTCTGCACCCCGTGTAACTACGCCCCTGCTTCATCCCTGTTATTAGCCTCGAAAGTCCAACATGGTGTCCCCAGTGGGTACTGCCCACTTTAAGTAAAACAGAAAGGAAGAATTCTTTCTCCAAGAAAGAATAAAAGTTGGTAAAACATTAAGGGGTTCAATAAGTGTGGCCACAAAAAATGTACAGCATGCAATTTCGTTACTATTTCTGATAATTTCACTTCCTTTGTTAATAAAAAATCCGTTTCCATTAAAACATATATCCATTGCTATAGTAAATATGTAGTCTACTAGATGAATTGCAATTTATGCAAGGTTCAATATGTGGAATGCACTAAAAGCCCACTGAAAATAAGGATTAGAAGACATCTATCATATGCTATAAGACCTGATGCTTTAAGTTCACTCCAGTTCTCTCTGGAGATACAAGCATGTTTCCTTTCACTGGTATAGAGTAAAATGATAAGACCTAAAAGAGGTGGGGACCTTTATAAGGTGCTTTTAAACAGAGAGTCAAAATGGATATTTGATTTATATACAAGGGTACTGCATAATCTGAACATTAGACAAATTATTTTCAAATCAGACAATGTGATTTTCTGGATTTGTCTTCTCATTTTGTCTCTCATAGTTGAGGTCTACCTATGATGTCAATTACAGGCCTCTCTCATCTTTTTAAGTGGGAGAACTTGCACAATTGGTGGCTGACTAAATACTTTTTTCCCCACTGTATTTACAACAAATATTATTATTATTTGTTTTATCTTATTAAATAAGGATGTGCCTCAGTGTAGTTGCCACTATTGGAGTAACCATAGTCTGCAGGGAATAAAGGGAAACTGACCACTGAAAGAGGTTGTCCCTTTTTTAAGTTTAATTATGGTGCAGAGGCTAGCAGCAAATGACAAGATAAGTAAAGCTATCTCAAACTTAGTACAATGTACTGTGAGGAATCAAAAATTAATCACTGGAAAAAATAGACTTAAAACTTAACCTTTAATAATTTAGTAAAATATGGACTATAAATAATCCATAAAGTCCAAAAGTAAGAGGGTTTACACTGAACAGGAAAAATAATTCCAAATTAACCCTATTACACCCTATGCTACAGACTGCCTACCAAACAATAGGGGGACAACTCCAGACAAGGACAGCACCACCCAAAACTTTAGCTATTATGCCCTGGTGCACCCTGATTAGCAGTGGCCCAAAAGAATAATAATCTATTAATAAAGTCCCAAAAAGAGGACATCACTGAATGTGAGAACAGACAGTTCTCAGCAGAGCACCATGCAGGGATTTTAAAAGAGTTGCAATTTCATCGCATATACAGATATTAACAAAAACAGACATATCGGGACCCTTACTAAATAGGCAGGGGGTTCCAGCTGCTAATTTCTGGCTCCATTCTGTGCTGTTTAATCCCTTAGAAGCTGCAGCAAACAAGGCTGCGTCATCTAAATGAATGTGAAACAGTGCTGCACACCATTCCTCATTACGTTCAGAATCTCCGCGGTGAAATCGCGCGGTCCCAATCGTTTTACATGGTAGCTGGAAGCCTTGTGAAGGCTTCCATCACCACCATGTTTCTCGTTTTACTATTTCTTGCCCAAGGCAGGAATTAGTTAAACTGCCACATTTTTACACCCTATTGCATTGTTTATACGATGCAGCAGGCTGTATACACGATTGTGCCCCCTAGTGCTGAAGCACCCTAGGAGGACTCTATGTCAAAGTAAAAAAAAAAATTATTGGTCACAGAAAATGTTTGGATTTTTTACGGTACCAAAACATAACGGAAACCCTACATGTTTGGTATTGTCAGATTCATATCAACCTGTAGAATACAGGGAACACATCATTTATACGGAAGATTGAACACCATAAAAACAAAGCTCCCACAAACATGGTGCATAAACCACCTGACAAGTTCTCTTTAAGTTAAAGGGCCTTAAAAATGAAACGTGTATAATGCTGCTTAAGGGCATTTGTTAACCAAGTTCAAATTTACAATATCAAACACAGTTGGTAAGAGGGTCACAAGCATTACAGCCTGACAGGCCAAATAATTCTCAGGCCACATCTAATTATTATTTTTCAATCACTTTTTGTGTTTTGCTCTTCCCAGTTGACTGGGATAAAATGCATGCAGTTCTATCATACAATATCACATATGATTTTCTAACACAAAAAAAATCTGGCAACATTTCCTTTAACAATTAACACTACAATTAATTTTTATGCAGAAGTTCTTAATGTAAGTGACTGGCATCTTTCACGCTCTGATTGCTTTCTACATACATAGGGCGACATGTGTGTATTTTGGTGCTCAGACACCATTTTTTTGCCGCATTAGTAGCGTTGAATGCTCCTGAATTTATGAACCTGTTCTACTGCAGGTCATAGATTTAGCGCTTTCTAGCTCCTAAGCGGCAATTCTGGCTCAGGTAAACTACTTGTAAAGTGTTCTACCTGTTCCAGCAGTAATGCGTCTGGATTTGCATAAATGTGAAGCTTCGTACGGTTGTAGTGCAACACACCTCCAGTATGCCCCCCCCAATCTCAGGCGCATTACAAAGTGCCGTGGGTGCTCTGTAATGCGCCTGATACTGGAGTGCGCCTCATTAAAAATATAGCGAACAGGGCTGGGCTAGTTTAAAGGGCTGAAAAATTACCAAGCTTCTGCCGCAGCCCTGTACATACATGTCACCCTTTATGTTTTAGCATAAAACTAGAAAGTGATATTTGGATGTTGACGTAACATCCTCTTAATTTTTGAAAATCTTTTCTTTCCCACAGAACTGGGTATTAATTTTGATCATATTTGGCAGAAGACTTTAACAGTCCTGAATCCTTGGAAACCAGCAGATGGCAGTATTATGAATGAAACTGACCTGGCAGGCCCTACACTGTTCTGCTTTGCCCTTGGATCCACGCTTTTGCTGGTATAATTTTGCATTTCATAATAGTAATTACTTAGTGTATCAGCCATAGCTGTTCATCACAGATAATTATGACACATATGTGTAACAGTATATTTATGCTCTATTTAAAATAATGCAGCTGCAGAGAGATACAGCTTAGGTTCCTCATGCCGTCTGCCTCCCCTGCATTTCAGATGTATTAGTTTATCTTAAGAATTTGCTTTTGGAAAACATATCAAGTGGGGAGTCACTGTAATTCAAAAAACAATCACATCAGAAGGGAGAGAAAAGAATTATTAAGCAATTTATTGTGCAAGGATTTTTCAAAGGCACACTTCAAGCAAATAAATAGTTTCTAATTAGGAATTGCAAGCTGTAATTATAGGTGATAGATGGAATTAGCCACCGTGTGTTCTAGACCCTCTTTGACATAATAAAGTATAATAGTAAGCAGTATTGCAGAATGTATCTTGTATCATTTAGTCTTCCCTATTGCTGTTTAAAGTGGACTTCTTGTTATATTTTTTAAGAAACAAGCAGTAATGAAATGACATATTTTTGTAATATATCTAAATGTCAATAACATGAAGACTACTATGATTTATAATTAGACTTTTCAGTTCAAGGTTCAAGAGGCACAGAGAGGTAGAGATCGTCTTTTATTATCAAAGACTACACGGACAACTGTACAGTATGGGCCAGTATTTATTTAAGGCCTCATGCTTACAGTAGAGATGTGTGGGAGGCATCACATGGTGTCCCCTGTGGCATCATGCCACGCATCACTAGACGCTGTATACACAAGATATTCCCCTTTAGAACAATGCTGGTTGCAGCAATGTCATTTTCTATGCAAAAAAATTAAATTATAGGCACACAGAAATACATGAACAGATTTATCCAACAAATTAAAACACAAAAAAGTAAGAAAAATAAAAGTTTGCTTTATCTCCCTATGATATTTTCAAGTGCTTTTCCTGTGCTGAATGTGAACTTCTTTGTAATACATCCAAACAGCAGGATTTCCTGTTTTACAAATGGCTTCCTTTTTACCCTGTAAAACTACAACCCACAGGATTCTTTAGGCTATGTCTACACAGCACCGGATTTCAGCAGATTCTGTATTTTTAATCTGCCGAAAATCCGACTGTATCCAGTGCTGTATAGACTTCAGTAGAATCTGTACTGTAGTGTACACAGCACACTGAGTCGGTCGTCTGTCCAGCTGAAGAAAGAACATGTTCTATCTTCCGCCGGATACCCGTCGGCTTCCCCTGCAGCCCATGTACTTTCCCAGCGGGAAATTCGAAAAAAAACATGCAAAAAAAAAAGGATTTCTGATGGTATTTTATCTTTGCTGTGGAGACATAGCCTTACTGTGTTTTGTCTATCCTTCTCCTTCCCAACCCCTGTTTTCTCCCATAGTGTATGTCCAGAGGCCAAGTAAAATTTACTCGGATTCTACTGTTGAAAACCACATCGGATAATGCAGTTTTCAACGAGTATTTCATGTGGATTTTAGTAAAGGAGTCCCATCCCCACATGGAATATGTTGTAAAAATGAACAAGTTTTTTTAAATCTTAATAACCAACCGACTAAATACGCGCTGTATAAACTACGTGTATTTTCTACTGAGGTCAAAAGGGTCAGTTTACTTTCGGTTTCAGATGAGTATTTCAGTTCGGAATCCGCATGGATTTCAGCTTAAAATACTCATTGTGTGGACATAGACTTATGTTGAAAATCTTAAGAGGCAGGACCAAAGGGATGTGGCTTTAAGGGATGACCTGGCAAAAGCCAATACCCTTTGGTTACCTGATCGCCTGAGCTCGAGATAGAGGTGTTTCCTGTATGTCTAAGCAGACAGAAATATTTTGTTTCCTGTCATCAAATAGGTTATATAGAATTGTAGGAAGCTGGAAGGCATTTTAATGAAAGTATATTTGAAAAGTGCCAGACAGAGAGGTGTTATTTAGAACCATCCTTTTTTTTTCACTGCACAACACCTTTATTGCTCCATGCACCTCTGTGAGCGCTCCATAATGAATCCATACTAAACTGAGCTGGACTATTGTTATGGCATGATGCCGAATTTGGCCATAAGTATAAGTCCTATAGTCTTCATGGTTTCATCACCTTTTGCAGTAGCAATTGTTAAATTGTTTATTTCTTGTTTTTGTGTGATTATAAATGGAGTCAGTTCAATGCACCTCGCCTATGTGTTAGGTGCATTAGTAATGCTATAAATAGGCTGGAAATAAGAGAAAAGTCATTAGAGTAGCATGTCAGTGTATAGAAACTATGGTACTGATCTTGCTTGGTAGACCACAGGTCCCAGCCAGACCTGTGTTGTGCTGGTTCTTGCTGTATGTAGAATAAAGGGTGACAGCAGCAAAAATGAGTTTCAAATTTAACTCTTTAAGGCACCCCAACGTTCCTGTACGTCATGGTTCACTGCCTGCTAATGCACCATGATGTCCAGGAATGTCATGAAAGCTTTCTGTCTCCCTGTGCAGAGATAAGATAAATGCTCTATGCTAATTGCTGTTTCTGACAGCTAATTAGCACAGCTACACAGCAGGTGATCAATCACAGGAGTCCAGTGCTGAGGATCGCTGGGATTGATCAGTCAGTCTGCTGTCTCAACAATTACAGCTGATCCAGGTCCCTGGGCTCTGTTCTGTGAGAGAGAGTGAGGAGATCGTATTTCTGTGCTAGGTCCTAGTTTCCGTGCTGCCATCTGAGCTGTCACAGCCTGAAATACTTTATTAACCCCTCCACTGCCTAATCACTTCACTGCCCCTGTGATTTGTGGCAGCTGTCTGATCAGACAGTTTGCCACTTTCAAGTTCCAGCAATTTTCTGCCAGTGATCATGACTGGCTCATACAGTGAAAAACACACAAAAAAATCAACCCCTTCATTGCCAAGTCCCTGTTCCCCTCACTCATATTGTTATAGCTGTCTGATCAGTTAAAAAGACAGTTTGTAACTTCTGTTCCCACATCTGTCACTGCCCATCACTACCCCAATAAAGCCTGAAAAATATTTTAAAACAAGAAGGTGCTCCTTCAATTCTGAGGCCTGTGGAAGAGTCAAAAAGCGCATATGGGATATATCTCAAAACTGCATACTAAGGAGAATCATTATTGAGTTGCAATTTCTTGGTAACATCTACGGGGTTCCAATGTAGAATAAACAAAAATCAGACATCTGCAAAAAAGTACAAATTTTGAAATTTCACTTTCACTTTTCATTAATTTCTGCGAAATAACTAAAGGGTTAGTAAACTTCCTAAATGCTGTTTTGACTATGTTAAAGGGTGTAGTTTCTGAAATGGAGTCATGTATGGGGGTTTCTAACATACACGCCCCTAAAAACCCCAAAAAAATTTGTTCTGCAAATTTTCTTGAAAATTTTAACATTTCCTACTAAATTTTAAAGCCCCCAAATGTCTTAAAAAATAATAGGATGTTTAAAAAAAATCATGCCAACACAAAGTAGTATGGTAGATGTTCATTATTTACTATTTTGTTTGGTGTGACTATGTGTCTTGCACACAGGAATTTTTAAACTTTGAAAATGGCAAATTTTTCCAAATTTTCACAACATTTCGATATTTTTCATACCTAAACAAGGATTTTATCGACCAAAATTAATTGCTAAATTAAAGCACAATGTTTCACGAGAAAACAATCTCTGATCACATGGATAGGTAAAAGTATTGAAAAGTTATTCACAGATAAAGTGGCACATGTCAGATTTGAAATAAAGGACTTGGTCCTTAACTCCAAAACAGGCTTAGACCTTAAAGGGTTAATGTAGTAAAAATTAAAAATTGTAAAATCTGAACAGCATCAGTGGGTTATTTAATGTAAAATTAGTTTTAGATTCTGTTAAATTTAAATGCATTTTATAGGAGATATTTTCATATTTCTGTTATATTATATATTTTTATATTAATTTTATATGATAACTTTATTACATTTAAATAATTTTATTTTATATAGTTTGATGATTATCAGAAATTACTTTTTATTATTGTACTGGTGTAAGTTGAGAAATATTGGACATTTTTGCCCATTATAGCAAATCTAGCTCCACTTTGCCTCCTCAGGCTCGGGCAAACCACATTGAAATAGGTCTGCCTGTTCAAACAGTAATGCGCCTAGTTTTGCCGTAGTGTTAA
>JAODAL010026361.1:0-56903 GCA_025379985.1 Phyllomedusa bahiana | reverse complement strand
GTAAAAGCACGGGGCCCCTTTGACAAAAAAAAGACCAGGGAATTGGAATTGGCACATGGGAACTGGCAGGAGACCCCTATCACTTTTTGAAACCAGGGACCAAAAAACTTGTCATATATGTGGTGCTGGTGGCAGCAAGAATATCCCAATGGGGAATGTGGAGGTTCAGCTGGCAGGGCCTTAGTTACAGTGGGGGCGGTGAGAGCCAGGGCTGCCGTCTGTCATCTATTAACCATTTTATTGCCACACGCAGCTAAATCAAAGGTGGCGCCCACCCATTACTGCTTAATATTTTGAACACATCACCGGGCCCCTTTTTGACTAGGGCTCGTGACAGGACTACTGCCCTATTGGCACCTCAGGCATCGATTTTAAATTAGCCTGACCCCAAAACCAGCAAAAATGCCCTTATGGACCCTCAGAATAAAAATTCGCAATAATAAATTGACTATTTCAAAAAACATTTTTTCCAATGCTGCTGCTGCTACAGCTACTTGCCATTCTACTGCTGGCACGTTGCTGACGTTGTTCCACCGTGACATTAGAATGTGAAGACGACGCAACAGATGTCTCCAGTTGATCAACGAGCACAGTCTCAAATTCCTGCATTCCACTGTCAAATGAAGTGGGTTGAAGAAAATTGCTGACTTTTGATTTGGAACGTGGATCAAGGAGGATGGTCACCCAGTAATCGCTGTTCATTTTGATGGCCTTGAAGCGTAGGAAATAAGACTTTTTGTCAAAAAGACCATTACTATTGGTTGCATTTACAGGGGCATGCCCCAAAACCAGCAAAGATGCCCTTGATGGACTCTCAGAATAAAAAGTGCCGGAAGAAACAAGTATTTGAACCACTATTTTAGTTGAACTGGACAATTATCTCACAACTGCAGTATTTTCAGACAACTGACAATCACTAATAGAAATATAAATTTTTTCTACAGAATATGGATTAAATGTGATATTTGCCCACAACTGAGTAACAGAAGTAAAAATAGGATCATTTTCTACAAATTATCTAACAACTGCAGTCTTTTCAGACAACTGACAATCACGGATAGAAATAATTTTTTTTTTATAAAGAATATGGAATAAATTTTGTATTTTCCCACAACTGAGAAACAGGAGTACAAATAGAATGCACTCTATATAATGATGACTTCTTATGAGCGATGAACGTAGCTGTCTGTGATACAGTTCACCCCACAACAAAGGTCAACACCCACTCCTATGACACTGGTGGCAGGCAACACAAAAAAATAGGGTGCTATTTCACCGAAGCTTGAGAGGACCAATATAAGTAATAAATGCAGAACAGCACCCCACAAGGAAGTGACATCCTGGACTCATACTGTGGAAAATGGCAACAAAGAAATAAAATTGGGTGCTATGTCAGTGTGGCTTGAAAGGACAAATATGAGTTAGAAATGCAAAAGTGCACCCCAAAAGAAACTGACACCCTGAACTGAAGCTGGTATGGATGCTGGCTCTGCAGGATTGAAGTTTGGGGCAATAACACAGTGGCTTGAAAGGACAAATATGAGATAGAAATGCAGACATGCACCCCAAAAGAAACTGACACCCTGAACTGAGGCTGGGGTGGATGCTGGCTCTGCAGGATTAAAATTTGGGGCTATATCACAGTGGCTTGAAAGCACAAATAAGAGTTAGAAATGCAGATGTGCACCCCAAAAGAAACTGACACCCTGAACTGAAGCTGGTATGGATGCTGGCTGCGCAGGATTAAAATTGGGGCTATATCACAGTGGCTTGAAAGCACAAATATGAGTTAGAAATGCAGACGTGCACCCCAAAAGAAACTGACACCCTAAACTGAGGCTGTGGTAGATGCTGGCTGCTGGCAGGAATAATAATTGGGGCTATATGAAGTGGCTTGAGAGGAGAAATATCTCTGATGCAGGATCTGCCCCCCCCACCCTCCTACAGCAGGCTTTCCCACCTACCCCCCGCAGCTATGCTGTTCAGAACACTGGAGCTGTTTCCAAAGCTCTAACTAATACTAACTAGAATTCTGTAATATTCCTTTACCCTAAGATAACTAATCTATCTCAGATGCTTTTCAGCTGTAAAATCGCTGGGAAACAATCTGTAATAGCTTTTAAAAAAGCTGATCAGAGAGATACTGATCCGTTCTGTAAGCTGTATAGAAGCTAATGCTGGCGGAAGTGCATTCACATACATAAAATGAGGTCATGTGATTTCAGCAGCCAATAAAAACACTACACAGCCCACTGGTAACGTTCTTCACCCCCCCACCTCTGTACACTGCGCTGATGGGCTGGCTGCCAAAATTACAGGAAGAGCCGAAAATGGCGCAATCTGAATTCATGATTCAGATTATTGATCAGATTTCAAGAAAAATAATCTGTTCAAGGCGGAACCCAGATTTTAGTGAAAATCTGCCCGATTTATCGCTCAACACTAGCAAAGAGTAGTTGGGCAGAGGAGAGAATGAGGCTGAGCAGGGGGAAGTGTTGGGAGACAAGCCTGGTTTGGTAATCTGACATAAACCCTAAGCACACAAGTTGTTCTACCAAGTAATAGTTAAGGGGGTCTTCTCACCATGCTGTTTCAGAATCACAGGCAGCTTCAGACTCTGCTTTGTCAAGCTGTGGGTGGTTCTATAGCATATTAAGAACCTCTATAACTAACTGAGACATTACAAAGTGCAGGAGTTTAATCTGTACAAAATAAAAGCCACAGAGCTTCCAGGGAGTGAAAACAATCTATTCTTGTTAGATATAAAGACTGTTCTATCCAACAATGGTAACATCCTTCCTTGCTCTCTGTCTCATCAGGAGACAGTTATGTGCACTCACAGGTAAAGTCTTCTTGACCACGGCAATATGAAAAGACCAATGTACTTGGAAAAAAATCTTGATTTACCGTTCACTACATGTTGAAAGCTAATCTTTGTACTGAGAAAGCCCATTTAATGAAGAATAAAGGTAAAGTTTAGGAATTAACAAGTAAAAGCCAAGAACATAGTCCGATAGAAATGTTTTGGAAGGACCAGACGAGAGGTTGATGGGAGAAAACCAACCAACATAACAGAGTTAGAGTTCTTTCACACGGTGTGTTTTTGGTGCGTTTTTGGTGCGTTTTTTCGACTGCGTTTTTTGTCCAACAATGCATATCATTAATGGCTGTGCCATCCTCCAAAAAAAACGCATCCAAAAACGCATCAAAAACGCACCAAAAACGCACCGTGTGAAAGCACCCTTATGGCGGTTTTAATTGATTAAAATTCCTCCAAACTGATGTGCAGAACTAATTAACAATTATCAGAAATATTAAGGATCAGTCATTGCTTCACAAGTGGATTGTACCAGATACTGAAAGCAAAGGTTCACATACTTTTATCACTCACAGATATCTGATATTGGATCATTTTCTTCAATAAATAAATAACCAATAATATTTTGACTCATTTGTTTGATTTTGTTCTCTTTACCTACTTTTAGGACTTGTTTGAAAATTCTTTGTAGTTTAGTCAAATTTATTGTAAAATATAGAAAATCCTGGAGAGTTCAAGCACCACAGTACTAGTATATTATAATACATGGACAGGTCAAGTGCAAGAGTTGCTCCTTGTTAGCAGCTGCTACACTCTAGCTAACAGGGGGCATGTAGACTAGGGACCCTCTTCTAGGATGTCTACATAACCTATTATTAGAAAACCCTTTTAAGTATGTTTTATGTCCAGAACTCACTGTCCTTCAACTTCATCCCTAGATACAGGGTCAGAACACCATATTAATATATATTTTTAAACACTTATGGGTTTAATATCGTTTTTTTGGTAGCGCTAATTAAATGCAACACTTACATTGATGTCAAATGACATTCACTGCAATGAAAAGCAGAAAAACATGATTTAATACACATTCATCAACATATTCACGAAGTATATGGTAATTACATTAAGAAGTGATGAATAAATTATTTGGGAAAATTGCAATAGAATAAAATGTGAATATATCAAATCACCCTTTTGTAGTTAAGGGCTTCTGTTATTAGAAGTTAAATGTCTGCTTTCTTATAGGACACAAGATTTAAAATCCATATTCATTTGCTTTTATGATAAGGAAGCACAAATAAAAACTGTTTATGTTCTGACCAATGGCGATGCAATTAATGAGTCAATAAATATCGAAAGGCCCATGTAATCCACTACATAATAATATCCATCCTCTGCATTGGGTACATAGGTAATGTGTGAAGTGGTCAGGTCAACACTTACGGTCTTTAGTCATCTGTGCATGAAGTGAAATGGACTTCATGTATGTTCATGTTTGTGTTGGAGGCTCCCATATAGATTTTGTCATTTTTGACAGGAACATTACACTTCAAAATATTTTACCTTTCCTGGAAAACAATGGACAACTTGATGTACCCTAATGGACTCTATTATAAGGCAGTGAGATCATTCAGGTGCCACAAGTCTCAGTTACATGATCCAGTATTGTGTCATAGGTTTATTTTTTTTATAGAAGCGATGATGTCATTGTGGACAGAGCCTATTAGAATTATGGGCTACTTGTGAGATTTCGGCTGCATCATTCTTTAGTTTATTTTGTGCCAAAAAACTATCGTAGTCCTATTCTATATATGTATGAACAGTTGTACACCAAAATTAGGCGCATCTTGCGCCAGGCACAACACGTTTGAATGCCCCTAAGATATCCTATGCTATGCAAGGCATACCACACGACAGATTTATGAACCCACATATGACAGGTTCATACATTGGGCACACTTTACACTCATTTAAGGCTCCTTAACACTGGTGTGACGGCGCCTCTTTTCTGACATGTCACCCTGTGTTGTAGCTATTTTCACAAGGCTGTAATCAAGACTGTATTTCTTAGGCCAGATGGGACTGTAATAAGGTGATCTGCCAGAACCAAAGTTGTGAAGTTATAATATTATTTTAATATGTGATACTTCTCCTTTAATTGTGGTAATGCTGAATTTGGGCAACCCCTAGTACGGAGAACAAGTGTTGGTAAACCATTGCTTCAATAGAGTCATCATTCCTGTGTTAGTTGATGCCACCACAAATAATGGGGCAGATTTATCAATACAGTCAACCAGTTAGACAGTGTAAACTTAGACTAGACAATCTAAAATTATGCCATCATAATGTTCATTAATCTTGAAAATGTTTAGACTGTCTAGTCTAAGTTTACACCTTATGTTGGTTGGCTTACACTAGGCCACTAATTGCAGCTAAATTTTGGTGAATTTTTTGATGCACAGCTTCATACACTAATCCATGCCTCTTTTCCACAGAGACACACCCTTTCAGAGAGGCCACACCCCTTTTGTTGCAGAAAGTGTATAGGGATCTAAAAACTGTCTAAAACACATAGTAAATGTGATTTAAAGCATGTATGCCAGTATTTCAGCACAGATTGCGCCAAAATTCTTGTGCAACTGCCATAATAAATCTGCTTCAGTGTTTCCGTGATTCTGATCTGTTGTTCTGTAGGAGATAAAGGTGCCTGTTAGGGAGAGCCCTTACATAATGCCTTGAGTCTGACTTGGACATGAACATTATGGTACTACTAGTGCTGCACTGCAACACGTCTCAGTGGCGTTTGAGGGCAGAATACGCACAGCAAGCACTTAAATGTGTTTTACCAGAAGGTAAAATCCTCTGTACTGGTCGCTCACCGCTAACTGTGAGCCAACTGTGCATGTGAATGAGGAGGATTGCACTTGTGGCCATACTCTCCATTCACTTCTATGGGAGCTGCTGAATATAGCCGAGTGTGTGCTATATTCGGGAGCTCCCATAAGTGAATCAAGAGGATGGCTGCAAGTGCTACCCTCCTTATTCACATGCATGGTCAGTGCTCTGTTAGGTGTGAGTGACCAATGCAGGATATTTTACCTTGTGGCAAAACCCCTTTTAATAACAGTAAGGTGTTCTGCAAAACAAGGCAAAGGTCTGGACCTAGACAACTGCCAAGTGCACACAGGGAGGCTGTAAGAGAGAAGACATAGATATAGAGGCTGTGAAGATTTGCTATTATGACGCTATATGGTGACAATTGAGATAGGACGTGAAGAAAATAATCCTCAGGAAATGTCAATAGTAGTGTGAAAAAATCAGAGAGGATGGGTAATGGAGCAAAACCTGAGCAAGTTAGAAAATAACTTATTTCATGGGTTGCTAGAGGCCTATGTAGTGAGACAAAGAGCGGTATGGGCAAAGGCCTTCTGCCATTAAGGGACGCAACATACCCTAAGCAATTGTTATACTAGTTGAAATGATAGTAACCATAAAGTGTGTTATGTTTCTAAGTGAAAAAAGAAAAGTTTCCTGCTTTGAACTATAAAGTGATTATGACACCTCAGAGGGGAAGAGTAAAGACCACTAAAGGTATTTTGGTATTTTGCTTGTCCTTTACATATATTGGCCAGTGCTGAAATAACTTCAGAGTGAAAATAAATCAAAGATACATGTTGTTGCTCCTACTAATCCGAAGCAATAAATGGGTTTTCGTATCATGTAGTTTTACAGAACCACAACCAGCTTCAGGCTCACACTTCCTGGTTAGGCTGTAGGTATTTGTGTGGAGGATAAGGTGACAGGCAGCTAAACTCTTGTTTGATTTAAACTTTTCTTGCAAAGGATAGTGTAAAACTAAGGGACAGAAAATGAATGCACTTACTGTAATATAGCAACACAATATTGTACAAAGCAATGCAAACATAAACATGTGCATAAGATACAGCAGCATATAGCACAGAGATATGTGTAGATATATGTGCAGACATACAGTAAACACATGGAGGGTACAGTGCTGTCCTTTCAGCAGCAAAAGTGAGTCTAAGCATAAACTATGAATAACAGCAAAGGACACAGAAAGACAACAATATAAATCACGATAAATCTGCAGCCCTAGATAGTAATTTGGACATACCAGCAATGTTACTGTAGGCTTGGATAGGAGAGGATATCACACATGCATCAATTCAGCATGTGTCCAGGAGAAAATGCTGAGGAGCTGACTTGATGATATCAGCAGATCAGGTGATATGGTTATGGTAGTCTTCATGGGACATTTTTAGAATTACCTGTTAGCTAACAGTGTGCACAAACAGCTACTAGATGGAGCTGTTGCAACTGAAACACAAAAATACAGTGTATGAACAAAAGAAATACAGCTGAAGGCATGACAGTTATCCTAAATCAGTGATTGGCATGTCAACTATGCTATTTCTAGTTATTTATCTTATAGTTACATGAGTGCAGAAGGTTTATAATATTTAGTGCACATAATTACAGAGCTCTGAGGTTTAAAACTTGCCATTAGCTTAGTTAAACAAGCACATGAGCTAGAGATTAGACTCACCATGGCAGGGAGTGACTCACCATGGTAGGACAGCAACTTGGAGCAATCAGATAAGAAAGAGAGAGAGCAGGAAGAGGTAGTTCATAACCTAAAGAAACTTGTGTACACAAGCAGTAGATAACATCTTCTTTATCTCCTCAAAAAATCAAAATCAAAACAGCAATGTGTTTGGTAATAGTCTTCATTTACCTTTTCCTACATGTTAAAAGCTAATCATTGTTGTGAGAAAACCCCTCTAAAGCACCTAAAAGAGCAGGTCACACATTTAATACATCACAGAGAAGAAAGCAAAAGATGGAGTTCAAGGTGATAACCTTTTTAGGTACCTGCAAGTAGAAAACTGGTACAACAGGGCTACAAAGATAATCTTGACAGATTACACACCATGATTTCATGGCTCAGAGAAAAGTATGCATTACACAGTGCTCATTTAAATCAACATGATGCCTCTGTAATGTAGAATGCTGAGGCACTTTTTGAAATAGCTCTCTACTCTAGCCAAGAAACAAATTTATTAAAATGAGTTTTCTAAGTTGGAAAACCCTTTTCAATTGACAAACAAATGCCTATTTCAATGTCTTACTTTTTTGTGCAGTCAATCAGGTATGAAGGTAATCAGGTAAAGAAAAAAGCTGAGTGATTTAGATGTTGTTAATATCTTAATTTTCATTTAAAGAGAACCTGTCACATAGTTTTCGCCCCCCCTTGCTGAGGACAGCACAAGGTAGTGTCAGACCTGCTGTTTCCAGCACTGTGTCCCTTATTCTGTAAGATGCTGTAGATTTCATGTATTTAATGCTCAAATCTGCAGTTTTCAGCCAGAAGAGTCATTTGAAGAGTTCTTCAGAGAGTCAGTTTTTTTCAAACCCGACCAATCAGAGGATAGCCCCCCCGACCACAACAGACAAACCAAATACATTGAAAAGGTAGAAAAATGTGAATAACAGTAAGTGGGCGGATCTAGCCTTTGGTGGGTGGAGGTAACACCTGCTCATGAATAAGATTTGAGGGGTAAATGCTATAAAAATGCTGCATCTTACAGAATAAGGGACACAGCGCTGGCAACAGCAGGTCTGTCACTAGCTTGTGCTGCCCTCAGCAAGGGGGGCATAATCTATGTGACAGGTTCCCTTTAAATGTAAATATTAATACAGCTTGACATTTTTAACTAGTGTTGTGCTTCTGGACAAAATCGAATATGACCTGAATCCATCAGTCTGGTATAACTTCCACCCAATATCACACTGGGTTCAAATCTGTGACATTAGACCATAAGTGATGTCAGATGGAAGTGACTTCAGAGTGACAGCACCATGGGACTGGAGGCAAGGGGAAACAAGCAAAGTAACCCATTCAAAATTAGGGGAAAAAAAATACCCCCAATTTAGGATAAGACTAGGTCTACACAGCAATTTGAAAATGCCGCCCAAAATCTGACGACAGTTTCAAATTGCTGGACCACTGAGGAAAATGTCAGTAAAAAATCCATGCTGTATAGACTACAGCATGGATTTTCTACTGAAGTCTACACAGCGCAGGGTACGGCCATTTTTTTTAGCGGATTCAAAATACTGAATCTACTGAAAAACAAACCTAATTCCTGTTTTGTGTAGAAATAACCTAAGGGTTACAGTTATGATCAGCTAAGGGTTAGGTTCAGAGTGCAAAAAATTAGGTCCGGGGCATTCCTAAACCTGCATTTTTCAGAAGTTTAGTTGAACTGGTCTAAACCAAACAAGGAAAGTTTTGAGCAACACTTTAAAAAATTCCTTTTCCAAAAATGTTTCAACTGTTTGGTATTCTTGCAATTCCTACACTTGTACACACATTCCTGACACCCAGTGACTAAAAAGATTAGAATCAAGAGAGCCTGGCCTCCTTCTGCAAGGGCCCCACTATAGCTATATAGCCCATTTCCATAGTAGGGGTTAACCCTTTATAACATTTGCTATAGAACCCCATCTTCAATATTAACAATATACTCAAAGTTAGTGACAATTTTAATACATAGACTAGTTTTATTTTCTGTCTACTAGTTTGACTAGATCACACTACAGATAAATAATTCAAGATAAAGACACACAGAAGCCAAAACACAAATGTACAAGTCACACTTTTAGGGCATTGATCAAATCAGTGATTAAAGCAACTTGAAAGTACAGGAAGAGTGTCACTCTGTTGCATACAACTTAATAAACACTCTGTTCCCTGAAATACAAAAGTGATACCTTGCCTTATGTTGTGATTTACAATCACAATATGTTCTGTACAAACAGAATAATCAATACTTTTAATAGCTACTCCAGAGTTGAGAGGCTGTAAACTAGAAAATATTCTCAGATGGCAAAGTTGTCTTTTTGAATGAGAGTTTCACATTGCACTTTAACAGATTAACAATAAAGGAAGAATAAGACCAGGCTATCTCTCCCATAAAATTAGAACTTAATGTAGTGTCAGTTCATTTCAATTTGCTTCTGTCTCTAGTGTGTGTTCCTACCAGTGATTGGTCTTAATCTGTGTTGTTTTGAGTAAATCATACCAAAAACCACTATAAACAGAAACAGCTTAAAATTTAATGGTGTCCTTTGCATTATCCTGAATGCAACTGAATTAGTGAAACGTGTGTTGGGGAGTCAGATGTAATACATGTGGAGCTCTTTACTATGGGTAAAATGTATATACGTATTATAATTATCTTTATTTTCTGATTGTGCCCTTCTTCTGTTTGGTTTCTCAAGTGATAAATATTACTTAGTATACTATACGATAAACACTATTACTAGAGATGGGCGAATTTCCCGAAATTTGTTTCGTTCACTTCGCCGAATTTCTCGGCAAAAAATAACTTCGTTCCGAATTACTTCGGCACGAATCATGTTAAAAAACAGCTATTTCCAGGCTGCACAGAGCTGCAGGGTGCCGTAGAACGTTGTGCCATGCTTAAATATGCAGAGGGAGCTTGGTTTGGTCTTCATACAATGTTGTTTTTTAGTATGACACGAAAGAGGGACTGCCGCCGCTCTTAGAATCGCTTCACTCTAAAATTCCTGGGCACTTTTAAGAGGGCAAAACTGACCAAAAAACGGAAGCGGGAATGTTGCCTGAAAAAAGTCATGCCAGAGAAAGCTGGAAAAAAAACAAGCTGAGAGCTCAGGTGTCAAATTAGTGACAGAGTGTGGGGGTTGACGGCGTAGCCACAGCAGCATGAGGTCGACAGTGGCACAATGACACAGTGGTGGAGGTCACGGCAGCAAGCAGCATTGAGGTCGGGACGGGTGCACAATCACATTCTGGAGGTGGCAAAAACAGGAGTAGGCCACAGAGTGGGACAATGACACAGTGTGGAGGTCACGGCAGCAGCCACAGCAGCAGCATGAGGTCAGACAGTGGCACAATGACACGTGTGGAGGTCATGGCAGCAGCCACAGCAGCAGCATGAGGTCAGGCAGTGGCGCAATGACAGTCTGGAGGTGGCAAATACGGGAGGCGGCCACAGAGGGGGACAAGGAAACAGTGTGTAGGTCACAGCAGCAGCCCACAACAGCAGCATGTGGTCAGACAGTGGCACAAGGGACACAGTGTGTAGGTCACGGGCAGCAGCCACAGCAGCAGCATGAGGTCAGACAGTGGAAACAATGACACAGTGTGTAGGCCAGGGGCAGCAGCAGAAATGAGGTCAGGTCAGTGGCACAATGACTTTTCTGGAGGTGGCAAAAACAGGATTAGGCCAAAGAGTGGGACAATGACACAGTGTGTAGGTCACAACAGCAGCCACAGCAGCAGCATGAGGTCAGAAAGTGGCACAATGACCAGTGTGGAGGTCAGGGCAGCAGCCCGCAGCAGCTGAGGTCAGACAGTGGCACAATGACACAGTGTGTAGGTCATGGCAGCAGCAACATGAGGTCAGTCAGTGGCACAAGGGACATTCTGGAGGGGGCAAAAACAGGAGTAGGCCACAGAGTGGGACAATGATACAGTGTGGGAGGTCACGGCAGCAGCCACAGCAGCAGCATGAGTTCAGACATTTGGCACAATGACACGTGTGGAGGTCACGGGCAGCAACCACAGCAGCAGCTTGAGGTCAGTCAGTGGCACAATGACATTCTGGAGGTGGCAAAAAAAGGAGTAGGGCACAGAGTGGGACACTGAGTCAGTGTGGAGGTCACGGCAGCAGCCACAGCAGCAGCATGAGGTCAGACAGTGGCACAATGACAGAGTGTGGAGGTGGGTGGTAATACCAGTCCCTGGTAAAGATGGTTGGTGGCAGATGGAGAACTGTCAGCGGGATGTGTGGCATCAGGCGGGTGGCAGCATCAGAATAGTGGCTGAGGCAGGTAGTTTGAACCCAGCCCTCATTTCTCACGTTTGGGTGAGGCGTCATAGCTGATGTGTCTGACGCCTAAGGCATTGGTGTGTGGAAATCCTGGCCGATCCAGCCTGAATCATCTTGACAAAGGTCAGTCGAACCAAATTTCCCGTGCACAAGCGGGTTCACCTTGGGGAAACTATGGCCCCCGCCGGCATGAACACCTGCTCTGATGCCACACTACTGGCCGGGCAGGACAGCTTCTCCACTGCAAACTCGGCAAGTTGCGGCCACACATCCAGTTTGGCTGCCCAGTAGTTCCAGCGGGATCTTCAAAACTGGGGTGGCAGAGTGCTGTCCAAGTAGGCCACCCACCTGTTGGTTCAGGGACTGCTCAGGTCCTGCTGCTGCTGGTGGTGACTACCCTCCTCACTAGGCGGGTGAAGGAAGCTGCTCATCAGTGACTCCAGACTTGGGTTGCTGCTGATGGAGCTGGTACTGCTCCTACCCCCCCCCCCCTTCCCCAGCAGCCGCGGCAGTAGAAACGTGAGTGTGAGGAACCCCCGGTCAGACCTGTCAGGAGGGACGATTGCAGCACATAGGCAGCGGCCAACTGATTACGGAGGATTTCCCTATAGTATTTGAGTTTGTCCTCCCTCTAATAGTGGAAAAAGGCTCCCATTTTGGACCAGTAGCGAGAGTCCAATAGGGTGGAGAGCCAGAAGTCATCCTCTGCCGGATGCTGACTATTCGGCTGTCATTTAGCCAGGCAAATAAGCATGCTGCAGGCCATCTGCACAAGTGACTCCGGGGGGCTCCCTGCCTCCATTTCCACTGTATAACTGCCCAGGGTTTGCTTGGGGGTCATCTGCCTCGTCTTCCTCATCTCCATCCACCTCCTCGTGCTGCTCCTCCCTCCTCTCTTGTCACCTGGGTAGAAAATCCACTCATTTCACCGGGACAATGCTTCTGCTCCAATGTCCCCCTCCTCCTCCTCCATTTCAGTCCCCACCGGACTCATGGGGCCCACGAGATGTAGTCGCCACGTCTCCAGTCCCCTGCCAGGACAGATTTTTTCAGCATCTGTTCCAGGACATGAAGCAGTGGAATGACGTTATTCATCCCGTAGTCCTGGCGACTGACAAATAACGTCGCCTCCTCGAATGGCTCAACAAACGGCAGGTGTCACGCATGAGCTGCCACTGGCTAACATCAAAGTTTACACAGGGAGTACTTCCCGGTCTGCCGGGTCATCAAAAAATCGTTACTGGCCTTTATCTTTTCATACAGTCGGTCCAACATGTACAGGCTGGAATTCCAACGGGTGGAAACATTGCATATCAGAGTGTGTTAGGGGAGGCCATTCTGCCGCGGCAACTCGAGGAGGGTGTTCCTGGTTTTGTACGAATGGATAAAGTGCATGCACAGTTTCCGGCCATTTTCAGAATCTTCTGAAAAACGGTGGAAAGACTTCAGGAACCTTTTCAAAACCAGATTGAACACGTGCGCCATGCAGGGCGCATGGACCATCCTCTCGGTGGCAGCGCGGACACCATGTTCCTCCCTTTTGTCTGTCACCATGGTTCCAATTTGCAGTTGGCGCGGAGGAAAGCCACACATCGATTTCTTGCTGCATGACGGGAGCAGTTCCTCCCCTTTTGTGACTTCGTTCGCCGAGGCAAGCCAGGTGTAGAACTGCGTGACACCGCTGTGCCCTACACATGTGGTATGATAGAGCAGTACTTGTGGAGGCTGAGATGGTGGTGGTGGTGGAGGAGGAGGCGGACATTGGGCAGGAGCAGCATTTTTGACAACGTGGAGGAGAAAAGGGGCCCGTC
The DNA here is from genome assembly GCA_025379985.1 of Phyllomedusa bahiana. Lineage (NCBI taxonomy): Eukaryota > Metazoa > Chordata > Amphibia > Anura > Hylidae > Phyllomedusa > Phyllomedusa bahiana. The sequence goes on along the minus strand of JAODAL010026361.1, from coordinate 43,371 downwards.
TCCTGTCCAATTTGTTGGTGTGCCTGGGCCAGAAGAACATTCACCCGTGGGCCGTAAAGGACATTTTACTGGCCCTGACCGTAGTTACAGCTCCAGACGTCCGCGCTGCCGTGCACCTTGGAACAAACCGATAAGCTTGAGGACTGGCCCACCTTCTGTTCTACATATTTATGAAGTGCTGGTACTGCCTTTTTGGAAAAGAAATTACGGTTTATGGGAACTCTCCACCTGGCTCGGCACGAGCCATTAGTTCTTGAATGGTGCAGAGTCCACCATTTGGAAAGGGAGGGACTGCAGTAACCAACACTTGGACAGGAGCACGGTCAGCTGCAGCCCCTTAGGATGGTTGGACGCATCTGTTTCTCTTTGCAATTGCCTCGCTGAACGACTGCTGGCGCCATGGGTAGCGAGGAGCAGGAGCATCTGGACGGGAGATGATGGCAAAGAAAACAGTCCCTTCTGCAGAGGTGGTGGAGCTTTGACTGGCTGCAATGGCATGCTTTGCCACGGGGCGCTGCTGCTGCTGTTGCTGCGGCGGCGGATGGACCACTACATCTGAGCCACGTTTTCCCAGGCCACCGGATGGTGACGCTGCATGTGTTGACGCAGGGCAGTTTTTTTCCCAAAAGTTAGCTCCCTGGCCCGCTTCACTTTTCTGCTTACAGATTCTTCATATCCCCATATTCGGCTCCTCCGGTGTCGTAGCAAAGAACTCCCCAAACCACCGAGTATCGGATTTTACCGCCAACGCTCCGAAACTGAGTGACTACTCCCTCCACTGCTTCACTGAGCCCTGTGCCGCTACTTTCTTGGACCTGCGAAAGCGGGTTTTTTACCCCGTGGCCGCTTGGCTCCCGACCCACACTGCTGCTATTCTGCTGACTCACGGCCACACGACCCACTTGCTGGCTGCGCCGCTGCCTGACGCGCAAGCTGACGCCCTCTTCTCCTGACGATGATGAAGCCCTTCCCCTCACCGGCTCCAAGTGCGGTCGGCTACATCATCATCTATTTGTGTTTCATCGTCACTGCTGTCCTCATCACCGGTCTTGGTATGCAGAGGCTGACCCCTCACAACATGACCTCCCATGCCACTCTCAACATCTATACTTTGGCCCATTTCTTCGCTGCCAAGTAGCTGCTGACTGCCCTCCTCAAATTGTTCATCCTCGCTTATAGTGGCGCTGAGCCCAGACCACATAGTAGATCTCTGGTGAGGGAACCGGATGGGGACAGAGACGGGTTGAGGACGGGTTTGAGGGCCGCTGACCCGCTCCCGGGCCATGCCAACAAAATGGTTGTGTTGACGTTCCCACCGATCTTGGGTGTGGTTGGGTCAGATGTCATCTGGGAGGAAGTGGATGTAGTCAACCAATCAAGAACCATTGGGTTTTTGCTAGTCATTTACACCGGCCGCTAGATGACAGCGGCAGTTGTGGCCTCACCGATTTGACCCCTCCCTGCGACGTCCCTTGCTGTGCTGCGACCTGCTCCAGGAATGTTTGTGCTCTGCCACTCGCAGGTGAAGAGCCTCCCAAACCTCTCTGTCTGACATACTGTTTGTTTCTAAAATGTACAGACACTGTTTGATGAAGATATCAGTATATGATAAAAACACAAACCCTGTATTTGACGCCAAAAGAACCCACTAAGAAGCTTGGGTAAACCCTTGGATATAAATTGCGCTCCACCAATGGGCAGGAAAAAATTGACTTGTATGTGCCGTTAAAAAACTCTGTGTATTTACTGAATATAAAAACACAAACAGGCTTAATTAACCTTCGGATATGAATTATGCTACAGAATTTTCTGTGGGGGTGAAAAACAAAGTTTTTTTACTGAGTAACAACTGCAAAACAACGCTTAATTAACCCTGGATGTAAATTGCGCAAAAGAATTGAGCAACCACAAACTAGTAGCTTTGTAGCATTTTACAATTGCGTGTTTTCTACGCCACACAACAAGATATAAAATTGTTTAAATTTAACCTTTGCTTGTGAAATTTATGCTACAGAAAAAATGTATATATTTTGGCGTTTTGTTGAAAATGACGGTTTCTTGGGGTCAGCACAAACCCGCAAAACAACGCTTAATTAACCCCTGGATGTAAATTGTGCAAAAGAATTGAGCAACCACAAACTAGTAGCTTTGTAGCGTGTTTACAATTGCGTGTTTTCATACGCCACACAACAAGAGATAAAATTGTAATATCCTTCGCTTGTGAATTATGCTACAGAAAAAATTTATATATTTTGGCGTTGAAATTGACGGTTTCTTGGGGTCAGCACACCAGCAAAACAACGCTTAATTAACCCCTGGATGTAAATTGCGCAAAAGAATTGAGCAACCACAAAAAAGTAGCTTTGTAGCGTGTTACAATTTAGTGATTTCTACGCAACACAACAAGAGATAAAATTGAAATTAAACCCTTTGCTTGTGAATTATGCTACAGCAAAAATGAATATATTTTGGCGTTGAAAATGACGGTTTCTTGGGGTCAGCACACCCGCAAAACAACGCTAATTAACCCTGGATGTAAATTGCGCAATTGAATTGAGCAGCCAAAAATGAAGTGGTATTTGTATTGTAAAAACAGCTGTTTCTTTAAATGAATACAACAGGAACTGGCTTAGATCCCACTTGGATATTGAATGTATATGCAGCTGCAGTGGACGCACACTGGGGTTTCAGATCCAATACCCCAAAAAATCAGAAATAGAAAAATTAGAGAACAGTCTCTGAGGACAAGCTGAGACACCCCACAAAAATCGCTGTATAAAAATCAGTTCTTCAGTGAGAGCTATCACAATCAGCCGTGGCAGCACCTTCCCTGATCAGTACAGTGAGAGGAGTGTGAGCTCCCGGCGTCGCGCCCCGGACTTATATAGTGCGGTGACGTCACAGAATCCTGCCGGTTTCTGATTGGCTTCATCTCTGCACATGTCATGGAGGCTATGCCCTTCTTCCCCCCAGAGTGCTTTGCCCCATATAGCGCCAGTGCTCGCCCGCCATTTTTTTCAATCAAAAGCACACTTCGTTCAAACCCCAAGTACCCCAAACTTCGACTTCGTTCAGAACCGAAGTTTTCCTGAAATTCTAAACGAATTCCACTTCGTTAGAATCGATTCGCCCATCTCTAACTATAACTAATCAGATAAATGCACAACCCACTACTTATATTGTATCCACTTGTCCTTTCACCTGCACCATGTTGCTGTCATCCAGATTTTTGCTTATTTTATTTTTTCATTTTTGTTGTAAATTGTTATTTCTAATAAAATTTGATATTTTATTATAGTATGTAGTACTTAGTTTTCTCTGGTAGTAGATGCTATGCTGAAGTAGCAGTGCCACACAAAGCCAAGTACTGTAAATAGCACTGTACAGTGCTCAAATAATACCAAAAAACAGTATCAAAGTAAAAGCTCCATACATAGACTTAGCTATTTACAATAATATACAATGTCTAAATAATATTTAACAATAAATGTTATAACCACTAAATTATGGCCTATGTCAATCTGCAGAGAATTGATGGAGCCACCACGATAGTAAAAAGACAGTCCCCTAATAATTCATAGTTTAACACTTACATACTCTCTTACGTCATCGATAAAACAAGTTCCCCCGAAGTATCACTCAAAGGGATGCTCCTGAGGAAGCTGCAATAAGTTGAAACTCTGGGATGGGAAAGGAGACAACTCAAGCTTCCATGTGGCTTTGATTTGACTACATTTTTCCACTATGGTGAATCTACAGTATTTCACAAAAGTGAGTACACCCCTCACATTTTGTAGGTATTGTATTATATTGTTTCATGGGACAACACTGAAGATACGACACTTTGATGCAATGTAAAATAGTCAGTGTACAGCTTATTGACAATGTAAATTTGGTGTGCCCTCAAAATAACTCAACACACAGCCATTAATGTCTAAACTGTACACCCCTAAGTGAATATGGACAAAGTGTCAATATTTTGTGTGGCCACCATTATTTTCAAGCACTGCCTTAACTCTCTTGGGCATGGAGATCACTAGAGCTTCACGGGTTGCAGCCACTGGAATCCTCATTCACACCTCTATGACAGCATCACAGAGTTGGTGGATGTTAGAGACTTCGCACTCCTCCTCCTTCTGTTTGTCCCACAGATGTTCAATTGAGTTTAGGTCTGAAGACAAGCTTCGCCAGTCCAGCACCTTTAGCCTCATTTTCCTTAGCAAAGAGGTGGTCGTTTCAGAGATGTGTTTTGGGTCGTTATCATGTTGAAATATTGCCCTTTGGCCCAGTTTCTGAAGGGTAGGGATCATGCTCTAATTCGGTATGTCACAGTAGATGTTGGCATTCATGGCTTCCTCAAAGCACTTTAGCTCCCCAAAGCCAGAAGCACTCATGCAGTCTCAAACTATGACACTCCCACCATCATGATTGAATGTAGGCAAGACACACTTGTCTTTGTATTCCTCACCTGGTTGCTGCCACACACGTTTGACACCATCTGAACCAAATAAGTTTAACATGGAAAAAAGAAGAAGCAATCCAGCAACTTGTTTCAAATATGTAGAAAAAATCAAAAAATAGCAGCTTTATTTGGCAATTTTAAAATCCAATTTTTAGTAAGAAAATTGTGATGGTGATGCACACCATCACAATGTCTTACTAAAATTGGATTTTAAAATTGCCAATAAAGGGGTATTTTTTTAGATTTTTTTCTAATTTTTTGAAAAAGTTGCTTGGATTGCTTCTTCTTTTTTCCATTGTATCGTCCCTTCGTGGGGTCGTTGCTTCAGAACCCATAAAGATCCGTGCAACTGCACTACCATCTAGAGTCCAGGTGAGCTGAATTTGCATTGCATCTTTTTCAAATAAGTTTAACATGGTCTCATCAGACCACAGAACATGGTTCCAGTAATCCATGTCCTTAATCTGCTTGTCTTCAGCAAACTGTTTGCAGGCTTTCTTGTGCATTATCTGGGATGACAGTCAGGGCCGTCTTTTCCATAGCAAAGTGGATACAATTTGTCTACTTTTACTTAGGGGTGTACCCACTTTTGTTTCAATTGGTTTAGACCTTGATGGCGGGGTGTTGAGTTATTTTGAGGGCACACCAAATGTACACGGTTATACAAGTTATACACTGACTATTTAACATTGTATCAAAGTGTCATATCTTCAGTGTTGTCCTATGAAAAGATAGAATACAATATTTACAAAAATGTGAGGGGTGCACTCACTTTTTTTAGATACTATGTCTGAAGACAAGTTCAGAGACTTTAGATTGTCTTTTGAGTGCAGAGAAATTTGTTGGTTTTTTTTGTGTATTTTTGATGTTGCAGTCCTTGATAAAAGAAAGTGTGAATGTATAAATAATGATGTAATTAGCATTAAATGGGTTGGCCAGTTAATTTTTTTCGGTTTTTGTTTTGTTAAACATACTGCTGCATATTTAAAATAAAAAAAGTTATACTTACTTCTCTCATCTTGGTTCCCTCGCGGCACCAGCCTCACTCTCTGCCAGTCTTCTGTTTTCCTCTGGTCTTGAATGGAATAGGACATAACTGATGATTAGCTGCAGTGGTTGTGTGCCATTGACTGACATCATTGTTTGGAAGTAAGTGCTCCAAATGGTGATGAATACCAAGGGCATATGATTATTGCAACCAATCAGAGGCTTTAGCAGTGATGTTCTGTTGCAATCAAGACTGGAAGAAAAACAGAAGACTGGTGAAGAGTGAGGATAATATTTTTCTTTATTTTGAATGGGTAGCAGTATAAAAACTAAACTACCCCTTTAAGATACATAGTGGTCCATACCTTACAACCATCCCAGATGTCACAGTTCTGGATTCCAAGGGCGACAGGTATGTTCCAGGAATACAATGCATATGACTATGCCCAGTATTTTTAACTGTTTGGGCATCTTGAGGAGTTAAACATATTTGCTAACTGACCACACCCTTTTCAGTGTGTGGTACCGTCATAACTCCTAGGCAGCAGGCCCGCTGTCTTGGAGTTATACTAGATTCTGATCTGTCCTTCACCCCATATATCCAATCCCTTGCCTGCTCCTATCACCTGCACCTCAAGAACATCTCCAGAATTCATCCTTTTCTTACTGTGAAAACAACTCAAAATCTCATTACTGTTCTTATTATTTCTCGTCTTGACTACTGTAACTCCCTGCTTATCGGTCTCCCTCTCTGTAAACTCTTCCCTCTCCATTCTGTTCTGAATGCATGCAGCCAGGCTCATTTTTCTTTCCAGCCACTATAATGATGCCTCTACCCTGTGTCAGTCACTGCTTGCCCATTCAGTACAGAATACATCATAAACTCATCACTGTCACCCATAAAGCTCTCCACAGTGCTGTACCCCCCTACATCTCCTCACTCATCTCTGTCTACCACCCTACCTGGTCTCTCCTCTTCCATGTCCATCTCCAAGATTTTTCACATGCTGCAGATGAACAAGCTACCCTGTACGATCAGGAACACTCATAACCCTCAGTGTTAAGTGCGCCCTGAGAATACATCTTCTTAGGCAGCCCTACCACGATCCCTAACTGATAATCCCTCCAGCCCACTTTGTCACTCCCTAAACTTGGGCATTCAAAGGCACTTACCTGTAATAGATGTACGGCCTAGGTGGCAGGCTCATCCACTTTTTATGTAAACTTCCTTGTATTTATGTAACATGACTGGACCAATATGTAAACTGAGCACTTCTCACCCTTCCTTGTAGATTGTATGCTCTTGTGAGCAGGGCATTCACACCTTGTGTCTAATCTGTAAGTAGCTTTTTACTTTGTAATGTCTGGTTTGTCTGTACTTATACCCCCTAAATTGTAAAGTGCTATGGAATATGTGGTTGCTATATAAATAAAGATTATTATTATTATTATTATTATTATTATTATTATTATTGGCAATATAAGTCCCAATGCTGCTTGGGAGAGTTATAACAGGTACAGATAACTAATGATCAGTTGCTCACACACCCATCCACTAGGAGGGCAACTAAATAATAAAAAACTTCACATTGGATAAATACCAGTTCATACCAGCATGCAGAAAATCCACAATTTCATACAAGGGGAGACTGCACAAATGCAAAAATACTATTAAGCCAGTCACTCACACGCCTTGAGGGGGATGGTTGCTAGTATTATAATTGCATGTAGATAAGATGATACAAAGGGTGCCACTTATACAGTTATGTGTGGTGCACCATGTTTGCTTACAACCTATGACGTCTCGACTATTCAATTGGGTGGGCTGCACAGCACATTTCAGGTGTCCAACACAAAATACTGAGACCTTCTGCTCCCCAGTATTTAGGGCAAAAATTGGAAAAAGATAAAATATGAGTGGCCACTATATTTTGCAAGCTTGCAACTTGTGTCAAGAGTTGTAATTTTTTTGAGAGTTCCTACACTAACAGGTGCAGATAACTAATAAGCAGTTGCTAACACACCCATCCACTAGGAGGACAACTGAATAACAAAAAACTGAACATTGGATACCAGTTCACATCAGTGTGCAGTAAAGCTAATATATTATATAAGGGGGACTGCACAAATGCAAATGCTTATTTGCTATTAGTAAATGGCCTTTTGAGCTTTGAGTTCTCTACTTTGATGCAAACTAGTTGCTAGTGATACACTAGAGACTCTGGGAAACATGCAGCATTATCTAGCTCCTTGTTGTTCTCATGATATTCACATCTTCTCCTCAATTCTAGGAGTTAAAGGCAGGTGCTCCAATTTTTTCTTGGACTTTTCTCTTGGTCTTGTGCAGGATTTCGCCATATATACCTATATAGTGCTGCTCAAATAGGTCTCTGCTTGGTTTGATATCAATTTGGCTTAACTTGTCAAATATTCGGGATTCCAGAGTCCATGAACATGAGTTCCCAACCTACAGCTAAGTAATGACACATGTCTTCACCCTGCTCACCCTACTGCTGATTGACAGTTTTCTAGCTAGTACTCTGAACGGGTAGAGAACTGTCAATCAGTGGCAGGTAGGCAGGGTGGAGCAGTGGTTTGTTGGAGATGATTTTTCTGCAATAGACATATAATCATTTATATTTGGTTTAAAGTTAACATTAACCCAAATCTGAAATGCACCAATATATACAGTATAGGCATGCACTTACAGACCACATCATGATGTGCTTATACTGTATGCTTCAATCTGGTAATCCACAGATTTGAATTTATAACAGGAACGGCACAATGCTAAGTTCTAAGAAAACGTGTTTCATTTTCATTATCTAATGGCATATACAAGTATTTACTAAAACAGACATGTAAAAAAAGAACTGTCTGGTCCTCTTTAAACACCTATAATAATGTCCTACTATGGTATACCTCACCTATGGGACTTTTACAGCTTTTATTATTTGTCTCAGAATAATGTACATATTAACTTGAATTCAAGAAATCTTCTTAAAAAAATATAATGATTAGACGCCAGTGATAATTTTAATTTCAGTTTTCTGTGATGGAATCTGCGTCTAGTACTCCCTATTACCTGGTCCCTGGGTGTTAACTGCTTTTTGATTGCAAAGTTGAGTGTTATTATAACGTTATTTATCGATTCAGTAATCAGCCTAATCAACCAAAGGAAACATCTCCGCACAGTCTGTGTCAGGTATCATTCACATACGCATAAACATCATAAAACCTCATTTTTAATCACAGGATTTCACTCCATAAATAAACAGTCTTTGAAGAAAAAAATGTGGAAAATAAACATAACATAAAAATAAACTATAACCATGAATATAAAGGAAAGGAAAGGAAAGAAGCCCATACAAATGAAATAGCTCATTTGGCCGACAGCTATTCCTCCCCATGTACATGCACTTTTTGCTCCACTGAACATGCATGCACGAGGAGAGAAAGTCTCCACCGATCACTTAAAAGTTTTTATCGTTTGAACTGTTCGTGCTCTTCAGCTAATTCTATGAGATTGAATTTGAAATCCAGGGGTGAGTCTCTCCTCTCAGCAGGCGTGTCTCTCCTGCAGGAGGGGTGTCTCTCCTCACTGAAGATCTGGGACATCATCATTGTGTGAGGCAGGGAAGCAGAAGGATGTCTGGAGAGCATGCAGCCTTCTGCAGGCTTCTCATGTGTCTGAAGAGCCTTCAGGCTCCACAAGCTCCTTGCTGTGCTATAACCAGTTATATACCCAGACTGAACTGATGAAACACATGAGGACTGTACACTTCCCCACACTCCTCCCCATGTTACCAGGAAGGAGACTATGACTGTGTTATATAGAGGAATGCACACTGCCCTCCCACCTACTCCCCCCCTTTTTATCAGGCAGGAGACTAAGATTGTGTTATATGGGGGAAGCACAGGATGTAACACTGTCTTATATGAGGGGATCTATGAGTTACACAGTATTTAGCCAGATCATTCACCCTACAGCTGGGAGATGAGTATACAGCCAGAAGTCCTTGGTTTCACTATCGGTTTTAACAGCTCAGTGGGGAGTAAACACAGAGTGTGCAGACAGCCAATCACAGCGCAGAGGTGTGTGGCTGTGGCGCTTCCTGTCTGGGGGCGTATCCCAACAGGCTGAATGAAATGTCAGCCAGCCAATCACAGTGCAGGGGGGCGTTTCTATGGGGCGGGATCCCACCGGGGTGTGTCCCAACTAGCCAATCACAGAAAAGGGGACGTGTCCCGACGAGCAGCAGAAGAAATAGGAAACAGATTCACAGAAAAGCTCAATGCAATCCGATTACCAAAGTGCTTATTTTTACTGTCCCCACAATCTGAAACATGATCTTTGTAGCAATACAACCCCTTTAACTCTCTGGGGGACAAAGGGATAAGATGTTAAATCTCAGCATGCTCTATTGGTGTCTCCCAAATACACATTAGACAGCTGGTCCTGACAAAATTTAGGGTTTTGACAACAATTGTTTAAAGTGTATATTGGTCATTGGATGCAAAAAATATCCAGCTCTTGCTTTGACCAGAAAACCTAGCCTTAATTTCAAATGCATATGAAAGACATCCTTCTGTAACTTGCTAAGACAATTCTACACAGCAGAGTCCTAAAACTTTTCCAATGAGCTTATTTGAATATACTGAAATTGCAGTAGATCAATCATGGTGTATAAGTCTCCACACACCACATGATGCTATGCAATGAGGAACGTTACCCTTTTGAGTTATATTTGGATGAAGCAGAGTTCAGCTTGACAGTGATATCATGGCTTTTCACGTTATCTGCTCTTATCTGCAAATAAAGGCCATGAAAAAACATTGAAAAAGTTGAGATAACTTTCTGTGCTCTGATATCTTGGAATGTTATCTGTCTTGCTTAGATTTGATAGGTCTGTAGAAACTCTCACCTAGCCACATAGTATTCTACTTAGCACTGATGAGAGGCAAACATATGAAACACCTATCTGCAGATAAATATCAATCATAGCTTTACTCCTTGTCATAATGCATAGCTCAGTGAGTTGGACATAACTTGAGGAACAATACATCCACTATGTGATGCTGCAGAGTCCTTTCCCTTGAGATTATTTGAACATATTTATGTTTTAGTGGAGAGATCACGATTTATAAGTCTCCACACACTTATATAGTGCCTCTACCTAATGAGGAATATTACCACTCATGAGGTTATAAGCCATAAACATAGGTCCTAAGTTGCTATAATTTGGGACTGCTGGGTAAGAAATGCGAAAGCTTTTTATAGACTTATGTCTTTAATTGCTCTTGGAAAATGTTTTATGTTAAAAGTAAGTGTAAGACTCAACGTGAAGGCACTGAGAGGAGATGGTCTACCGTCTGAAATTGCCAAAATACAGTATACAAAGAAAGTTTACTGTCTCAACTCCTGATAACATTGAAGGATGCCCTAACAGAGGGCTGCTTACCCAGCTCTATGCGAAAGGCAATTTTTATTCTAATTTTGTAACCAGGAAAAGACCCTTTATTGCCTCACTCATATAGACCCATTTCACTTTTACCAATTGAAGTCAAATTGATAGTTTTTGGCTAATGACTGAGCAAAATTATCTCAGACGTAATCGATGATGACGAATCAGGCTTTATGCCTAATAAGTCTACGGCCATTAACCTATGGTATTATTTTTATATATGCAGCTGAGCTCTGGTGACACTGGGAAAAGGGCAATATTCTCGCTCAAAGCCTTTGACAGCATTGAATAGGATTCTTTATGGGCGGTTATGAAGAAGATGGGTTTCGGGCTCGGGCCTTAATTTATAGCAGTTGTCCAACTACTGTATGCTAAACTGATGGCGAGAACTGCAGAGAGGCACTGACAATTTGTGCTGGCAATTAAGTCCTTATTGCATCTGTTGCATGTGGCTATGGATTTTACTAGGTTTCAACGTGGGGATAGAGAGAATGGTGTCTCACTACATACTGACAACATATTAAACAGATCTGGGTGGTTACTGTGTTCAAAAATAGATTAGTCACTTGAGAGATTACATTACTCTAAATATGAATCCATTGTTTTCTAAACTAAGCTATAAAATCAGTATCTGGTGTTAACTACCACTTTCAGTTATAAGGAGAGGGAATCTGACTAAGATGGTGATAATACTTAAATTATTGTATATCCTTCATAATGCTCCAGTATGGTTGCCTCTAACTATTTAACTATAATATACACCAATGGTTTTGCACCATGCTTCGGAAACAGCAATATGTCACAATTATGTTGAATACACTTTAGAGAGACAAACTTGGGTGGACTGTCTATTCCTAATGCATGGCCTTACTTTGTGGTTTCCCAGTGGCAGCCTTTTACTGGTTTTGGAGATTTGGAAAGTAGGGAGGATATTGGGAGACTACAGGCTCAGCGGTGTAAGTGGCCACATTTGTGCAGTTTTCTGGAGGTGGGGAGCAATGCCACTGATACTTGCAATCACCCTATCCTCACCCTGATGTACAAGGTATGGGATAGAGGGAAAGAAATAATGTATTTGGATGGTTGCACTAACTTTATACCTGTATGGTTAAACCCTAACCTTCCATAATTTTAAAAGGGATTTGACAACTGGATTTCTAGTGGAATTAACACTGTCCATCAAGAAGAGAAAGGTGGCAGACGAAAAGTTTTGTACAACTGCAAGAAGAATTTAAGCTACCGCACAGATCCTTCTATCAGTTCCTGCAAGAGCTCGCACACTTTTTGCATTTCATTGGTTGCAGACAACTCCACTGACGATAAGGGAGTATATAAATAAATTGAATAACATAAACTGATAAGAAAGGGGAGTATATGTGAAAAGGAAAGCATTGCCCAAATGTGAAAAATATAGGGCCCTTGACTGGATACCCCAGGTCTCCCTTCTTCTCTGCTTATATGGGTTCTATCACGATAGAAAATGATGACGTTTTGCTAGCATATGCCATTGTTGTCTGATAGGTGCGGGTTCTATCTCTGGGCCCCCGGAAGTCACAGAGATGATTGCACTTATACATGGCTCTCCAAACTTCTCTATAGGAGTTGTGAGCAGAGCCGAACACACCACTCGGTTGTACTTAGAACTCCCATAGAACAGAATGAAGAGTAACTATGCAAGTAACTGCGCAGGTTTCTATCATGGTAAAACCCCTTTAAGGACCCATTTTCTGTTTGTTGTGCACAGTAGTAGAGTAATATAACCATGTGGAGGTGAGGGGATGCACCACCTGAATAATCTTTTGTGAGTGTATGTTATGAGTAAAACTACTCAGATTTTTGCTTGAGGTTTTGGGGTTCTCTTTTTTTTTGTTCTGTGTTTACAATATGTCATTATTAAACTGATTAGTTCTCAATTTTTCTACACATATATATGTCAGAATGTGCATTTATAATGCTGACTTTCTATTGATGAGTATAAGGACATCTATTTACACATATTTCTTTACTTAAGAGAGAACCTGTCAGGTGGTTTATGCTGCCATATCTGAGAGCAGGGTATAATACAGGGGAAAAGCTAAGCTCTGATATATTGGGTTATATGATAGAGGAGAGAAGCGGAGCTATGTGATATATAGGGTTATATGATAGAGGAGAGGAGCTGAGCTTTGTGATATATAGGGTTATATGATAGAGGAGAGAATCTGAGCTCTTGATAAATAGAGTTATATGATAGTGTGAGAGAAGCTGAGCTCTGTAATATATAGGGTTATATGTTTAAAAGGAGAGAGCTGAGCTCTGTGATTTTTTGGGTTATATGATAGAGGGAGAGAATCTGAGCTCTGTGATATATAGAGTTATATGATAGTGTGAGAGAAGCTGAGCTCTGTAATATATAGGGTTATATGATAGAGGAGAGAAGCTGAGCTCTGGGGGATTTATAGGGTTTTATGATAGAGGAGAAAAGCTGAGCTCGGAATATAGGGTAATATGAATAGAGGGAGAGAGCTGAGCTCTGTGATATATAGGGTTATATGATAGAGGAGAGAAGCGAGCTCTATGATATATAGGGTTCTATGATAGAGGGAGAGGAGCTGAGCTCTGTGATATATAGGGTTATATGATAGATGGAGATAAGCTGAGCTCTGTGATATATAGGGTTATATGATATAAGGAGAGAAGCTGAGCTCTGTAATATATAGAGTTATATGATAGAGGAGAGAAGCAAAAGCTCTTGTGTTATAGGGTTATATGATAGAGGAAGAGAGCTGGCTCTGTGATATAAAAGGGGTTATATGATAGAGGAGAGAAGTGAGCTCTGTGATATATAAGGGGTTAATTATGATAGAAGTGAGAGAAGCTGGGGCCCCGTGATATATAGGGTTATATGATAGTGAGATAAGCTGGCTCTGTGATATATAGGGTTTATGATAGAGGGAGAGAAGCTGAGCTCTGTGATATATAGGGGTTATATGATAGAGGGAGAGAAGCTGAGCTCTTGGATTATAGGGTTATTGATAGAGAAGAGAACTGAGTCTCTGTGATATAAGGGTTTATTTGATAGATGAGAGGAGCTGATCTCTGTGATATAAGGATTATATGATAGAGGAGAGAAGCTGAGCTCTGTTATATATAGGGTTATATGATGTCGTGTAGAGCTGAGCTCTGTGATATATAGGGTTATATGATAGAGGAAGAAAAGCTGAGCTCAGTGATATATAGGGTTATATGATAGAGGGAGAAGCTGAGCTCTGTGATATATAGGGTTATATGATAGAGGAGAGAAGCTGAGCTCTGTGATATATAGGGTTATATGATAGAGGAGAGAAGCTGAGCTCTGTGCTATATAGGGTTATATGTTTGAGTAGAGATGATGAGCTCTGTGATACATGGGGTTATATGATAGAGAAGAGAAGCTGAGCTCTGTGATATATAGGGTTATATGATAGAGGAGAGGAGCTGAGCTCTGGGATATATAGGGTTATATGATAGAGGAGAGAAGCTGAGCTCTGTGATATATAGGGTTATATGTAGCCTTATAGCTGCTTCTGGATCACCAGTTGCAAACTCAAATAGAGGTATACCTGGCGCTCATGGTATAGAGCAAAATCATTCTATTCGCTTTATAGAAAGAATCAAATTCTCATCAATGCCATGAGAATTTTTTTATTTTTTTGAAACAAAACACAAAACAACAATAAAAAGCAATCTAATTTAAAAAGCTATCAAATTTAAAAAGAAGCCTCTACGCGTTTCGCACGCCTCATCGCGTGCTTCCTCAGGAGTTTAGACATATCTGACCCAGCATACTGACTAAATAGTCCTAACAAGCCCCTCCTTTTCATTAGTCTAAGCCAATCTGAACCCATCATAAGATTGCATGAGACCGCTATGTATGTCGCCGCACAACACAGTAATAGATAGCGTTTTGCTTTACACACAACGATAGTTAGATCTGCAAAGAACATTTCACAAGCTTTTACTTACATTCTTGGATTCTATATTAGTGTGGTGTTTCCTTCAGCCGTTGTTTGCCGGAGTGCCGGCATTCTCCCGGAAGCGGAAATCCGCATCATAAAGAGGGCATCTACATGATCGCTGTCCGCGCTCCAGCTTGTACCGCGCATGCTCTATGCCAGTACTTCGCTAGAGATATTGGAGAGCATCGCGCCAGATTCCTTTTGCCTGATCTTAAGAACATAGTGCATATTTACAAATAAATATATTAGTATACAACAAAACTGATATATAAAAACCCTACAATTGGCAGGATAAAAATACAAAATGATTAAGTGTGTTAATAAAACCTATTGGAGAGTCTTGGGGGCCTCGTTCAATACCTGCTGGGACTTAAAGTATTTAATTTATTATCCAGTATATTTCTTTGTTGATCAAAGCCTGGAGTCTATCTGGATGATTCTCCGGGCATAAAAAAAAAAATCTATTGGTTGCACCTTCATATGTATAATCCCTATTCACATGTTTCATCTTAAACGTCGCTAGGAGACTGTATAATTTATTGTTCTTGTTTATACTAAAATCTTTGATTATTAATCAGTTGGGAGAGTTTGGTTGACGTTTCTCCCAACGTACTGTTTTGGCGAGCTACAAGTATTGAGGTATACCACATTCATCATTTCCATGGAATGTATCACACTATTTGTTGCCGCCCTATATGTCTTACTTTTTTCCATTTTGGATCTCCTATATCTTCTGCGGGGAAGGCATATTGAGAGGACGGTTGGATACACCATTTTGGTTTACAATATCGTGACCCGCATTCCGCGGAGTGAATAGACTAGAGGCAGCCACCACAATGGATCATTTCAAATCCCGACAAGATGAAAGAAACCAGCTGATGGAAAAACTTCTCATGGGTATGGACTTGTCTATGGGGGATGGTATACCACAAGAGACACCGGTTCAATATACTATAGAGGAAACTAGAGCTTTCTATAATATTGCTCGGTCTTTGGAAAAGTGTCTGATCATTGAATCAAATCAGCACATTGATGAGAAATTTTTAGCATTATATATTAATGATAATTTGATTCCTAGGGGCTTAAGAATTTATAAACCATCCCAGTATGAATCCACAGACCCAGGGTTCAATCAACTATGGGTGGAGGTTTTAAACACATGTTCTTTTAGTCTGATGAGTCTCCTAATTAGAAAAAGAAGAGAAAATTGTCTGGAATTGGCATCCCAAATCAATGAATGGGGATCAAAATTCGATCAATACAAAAATCACATTGAATATAAAGATATTAAGATGAAGATAAAGAATAACTTGCACAAACACGAACTCGACATCATCAATAGAAAACTTTTCAAGCTGTCTAGAGACAGAATGAATACGTTTTCTTCTGAGACCAGCATGGAGGTAGACCCAAAACCAATAGAGGAGACAATCAATGGTAATATAGAAATGGCCATTTCCAGTAGTGTCGCAAATAGACCAAATCAAACTCCAGAGGAGATAGATTTGAGTGCCCGTAAAAAACAACTCGCTCCTAGCATTAAGAAGAAGGACCCTAAAAAGACAAATAATAGGGACCAGCGGTCATATGCAACAGCAGTCAAAAGTAAAATTCCATTTAAGAGTCAAGTGAGAAGGAATACAGTTGCAAACAAAGTTAGAGTGCCACCGCTGAACTCTAGGAATACAGATCCACAGGGAGCTGAGGGTTATTCTACTCCCCAAGATAGGCCCAACCCACCTATGAAACTTACAGTCAGAAATATATAATTCAAAGATTCTTTCCCCTTTCCTAGACAATTTTTTTTCCCATGACCCAAATTTGTCTATCGAGGAGAGGAATTTTGTTTTTCGGGCGGAAAAAAAATGACCCCCATACCTTTTCAGTTCAGAAAAATTTTACCCAAATTTTTTTTTTTAGGCCTCAACCCAAACTTAACCATACACAAGGAAACACAAGAATTATTTCTAACCCCGATAGTTCCCACAGGGACAACGAGGAAAAGACAATTACAAAAAGAGGGGCAAGAGGTCGCCCGAGCAGTAGGAGGAGGCTTGACAAACTCAGACTCCAAAAAAAACAGAATTGAAAAATTGTAAAAAGTTCCTTGGTCAAAATATTTAACCTTTCCGACTATGTTCTCATCCCGGAAGAAAATGGGGTCCTACAGAAAGGACTCAATTTTTGTACTGATGATGGCATTGACCCCTTTGTTGTCTTTAGAGACTTACAAAAGTATATCAGAAAACTCACCTTGTGTAGGCATTTCTCTATACAAAAAAACAAACATAAAAACAGTATTACTACAGATCCCAAGTTGGGCGAAACCTCTGTACTCCCTATAAAGTCCAGATTTTACCCCATCTGGGCCCAGGGGAATTATATAGGGCTCTTTAACGAGCTAGTTATGGACGACCTGAGGAAAATTAGGAGGAAAAAGCCCCAAAAGGGGAATCTTACAAATGCCCAACAGAAGGCGGTTAAGTCTTTAAAGAAAACCCCGCAAAACTATAGTTAGGGGATAAAGGAGGGGGATGGGGTACAGAACACTGAGCATACAAGGGGGGAAGCCTTCAGGTTTTGGGAAGCCCCTAAAAAACTATTTAAAAGGTAGTTGAAGGTGTTTAACAACCCTACAAGAACCCTTTGAAAATTTTTTGAGGGGGGCCATTCAGAGGTACTATCAACAGAAAGAAATGGATGTTTGATTATTAAAAATAAAAAAGCCCATTTTTACCACCTTCCCCAAAAGTGCACAAGGTTTAGTCAATCCACCGGGGGGCCCCAAATAGTCTGGGGTTGACTCTGCACTTTCAACCTACCCCAAAAACCAGATATTATCTTCAGCATATGTAATATCCCTTTAAGAGCTACCTGAAGGACTTGACCACATTATTAGGGATTTGACAGATATTGAGTGGGTTGACTCCAAATTTTTTGCTATGGACTCGTAGGGTATATTCTAATATTTAAACATGCCCTTGGCGTCCAAGCAGTCGCTTATATCTAGAGGGCTGTGAAAATTTCCCCGAAAACAAAAGGAATTTTATTAAGGGGTTAATCTTTTTCTCAAAATAAATTTTTTGAAATAAGTGGTTCCCCCTTACCACCAGAGGTTTGGCACGGCGATGGGGCAAGGGTTGCCCCATGCTGGCAACTGGTTTTATGGGCCCCTTTGAGGCCTATAATATTGTCCGACTAAAAATAGGTATATTCTAAAATCATTACTAAAAGAGATTTATAAAGATTGTTTTTTATATGGAATGGTACACAAAGGAGGGTCTAAATTTTTTAAAAAAAATTAAAAACCAATTCAGCGGGATTTCTCTTCTTTAATATTAATTAAATAAAGGGTATCAATTTTTAGACCTTTAACGTACCATGAAAATGGGAAAAATCTCACGAAGGGGCCACTTTTAAAACAAGTGGTTTAACAATTTATCCTTTTATAGCAATCACTACAAAAAATGGACAAGGAATGTGCCCTTTGGACAGTTCCCACGATAGTAAAAATTGCACGTAGACAATATTTTTCAAAGGGAAAAGCTGTATTCTTTCTGAAAGATTTAGAGAAAAGGGCTACCCCGATACTTATAAGAGAACAAGAGATAGGTTCAAAAAATCACAAAAAAGATTCGTTTTTTTAAAAAAGACAGGAGTGATGATGAACTGTTTAAAAAAAACTTTATAACAGCCTACTCTCACAAAAATTTTGAAGTGTATTCTATTTTTTTTGAACATGGGGGTTTTTTCTTTTGGGCCCCGCCTAAAAAATCAGATCCTTTGAGACCTAAATAACGATAGGAGGGCCAAAACTCTAAAAAAATATTTGCCCCATCCGAAAAAAATATAGAACAGCTAAAATAACAGCATGCAAAAAGAAAGAACAAGGTGGGGAGTGAAGAAGTGCAATATCCCAAGTAATGTTGCAAAATGTTGGGCAGGAAGGTTAGGTTTGTTCATTCTAAGGGGAAAAAAATTTTAAGTTTTAAGGGCCCCAATTTTAGATCTTCTATGTGGTTTTACCCCCATTACTTGTAGTGCCAAAAACAGTAGTTGGGAGAACGTAAAAAAAAGCTCTCCCCCAACGTATGAATAATCACAGATTTAGTATAAACAAGAACAATAAATTAGACAGTCTACCTAGGCACGTGTTAGATGAACATGTGAATAGGGATTAGCATTTGAAGGTGCAACCAATAGATTTTATCCCGGAGAATCATCCTGATAGACTCCAGGCTTTGATCAACAAAGAAATATACTAGATTTTTAAATTAAATACATTAAGTCCAGCAGGTTTGAACGAGGCCCAAGAACTCATCCAATAGGTTTTATTAACACACTTAATCATTTTATATGTTCTTAAGATCAGGCAAAAGGAATCTGGCGCGATGCTCTCCAATATCTCTAGCGATGTACTGGCATAGAGCATGCGCGGTACAAGCTGGAGCGCGGACAGCGATCATGTAGATGCCCTCTTTATGATGCGGATTTCCGCTTCCGGGAGAATGCCGGCACTCCGGCAAACCACGGCTGAAGGAAACACCGCACTAACATAGAATCCAAGTATGTAAGTAAAAGCTTGTGAAATGTTCTTTGCAGATCTAACTATCGTTGTGTGTAAAGCAAAACGCTATCTATTACTGTGTTGTGCGGCGACATACATAGCGGTCTCATGCAATCTTATGATGGGATTAGATTGGCTTAGACTAATGAAAAGGAGGGGCTTGTTAGGACTATTTAGTCAGTATGCTGGGTCAGATATGTCTAAACTCCTGAGGAAGCACGCGATGAGGCGTGCGAAACGCGTAGAGGCTTCTTTTTAAATTTGATAGTTTTTTAAATCAGACTGCTTTTTATTGTTGTTTTGTGTTCTGTTTCAAAAAAATAAAAAAATTCTCATGTCATTGATGAGAATTTGATTCTTTCTATAAAGCGAATAGAATGATTTTGCTCTATACTATGAGCGCCAGGTATACCTCTATTTGAGTTTGCAACTGGTGATCCAGAAGCAGCTATAAGGCTACATATTATCCTTTTGCCCCGTGGTGTGGGGAGCACAAGTGGACCGGAGGCACTGGCAGCTGATTGTGAAAGTATATCTACAGGCACTTTATATGAGTTGTACCATAACCTGTACAACAAACTCAGGTGAGCAAACATATTCAACATATCACCATTTCCATTGGAATTTATCACACTATTTGTGCGCCTATTTGTCTTCCTTTCTTTCCATTCTTGGATCTCCTATCTTCTGCGGAGGCATATTGAGAGCCGGTTGGATACACCATTTTGGTTTACAATATAGGGTTATACGATAGAGGGAGAGAAGCTGAGCTCTGTGATATATAGGGTTATATGGTAGAGGAGAGAAGCTGAGCGCTGTGATATATAGGGTTATATGATAGAGGAGATAAGCTGAGCTCTGTGATATATAGGGTTATATGACAGAGGGGAGAAGCTGAGCTCTGTGATATATAGGGTTATATGATAGAGGAGCTGAGCTCTGTGATACATAGGGGTATATGATAGATGAGCTTAGCTCTGTGATATATAGGGTTATATGATAGAGGAGCTCAGCTCTGTGATACATAGGGGTATATGATAGAGGAGCATATCTCAGAGAAATATAACGGTAGATGAGAGAGGAGAGGAGCTGAGCTCTGTGATATAGAGGGTGATAGGATAAAGAGAGAGAAGCTGAGCTCTGTGATATATAGGGTTATATGATAGAGGAGATAAGCTGAGCTCTGTGATATATAGGATTATATGACAGAGGAGAGGATCTGAGCTCTGTGATATATAGGGTTATATGATAGAGGAGAGGAGCTGAGCTCTGTGATATATAGGGTTATATGATAGAGGCGAGGAGCTGAGCTCTGTGATATATAGGGTTATATGATAGAGGAGAGGAGCTGAGCTCTGTGATATACATGTTTATACAATTTGAAGCAGGATTGCTGAGAAAAAGCAGAGAAAATCTGTGAAAGTGAAACTGAAAGTTCTGTTGAACTCACCAATATACAGTGATTGACAGTTAGCTCTGTATACACACTGATATATGGAAAGCTGTCAGTCATTGTATGTGGGTGGGGTAAGCAGGACTCCTGTTGTCTCTTAAGGAGTCTGGTGATTATTTTCTCTTCTTTTTACTCAGGAATCCTGCTGTAAATCTTATAAACCTACATATTATCCTGCTCTTGGAGAGGGTAAAACACCTGACAGGTTCTCTTTAAAAGTTTTATTGTTTTGGATATGAAAATGTCAGTAAAAAATATCTGATTTTAAAAACAGTGTTAGATGTTTGTCCATCTATCCTACATGATCACTGAGCACACAGTCCTTGCTAGTTATCATAGCTCTCTTTGTGGTTTCCTGCCAGTGCCTTTCATTCAGTTTTTGGGACAATCTGCTCTAGGCAGGTTTCTAGCAGTAATTGTCACAGGAGTAATTTGAACTCCTTTAATTGCTGTTTCTAATTATGGAAATGTTCACAGTGTGAACATAAGGATCTTAGGAATATTTTATGCCAGCTGCATAGCTATGGGACTGCTGGGTGCTGAGTTCCACGATGGTGTCAACAAGTCACTTTGCCTTTACCAAGGTATCTAAATACAGGGGTAAGCAGCAAACTAAACATTTGCCCCGGGTAAAGGAAAACTTAGCTATAACTCTTTACTATGCCAGATCCTGTTGGTCTCTGGGACCAAGTGAAAGTTATCATGAGATAAACACAGTAAAGTAATTGTGATTGCAACATCATATTCGATTGAAAAAAACAAGGACTGTTGACTGACAGCATGAAAACATTCCTGAATTTTATATGCAAAAAAGAAACATGGACCGCACATCCTTGCTATACGTTGATCTAATGCTTCTCAGCATAATGTTTTACAAAAATGAACAGGAGGTTCTTAGTATACTTTTTGATCAAAACGTATTTGCCCACTTGCCACGTCACGGCAACCTCTTTAAAGTGGGTCCCTACGCTAATGGGAGCAACACTGCACGGCGGCCACCGCCGCAGCAAAAACCACACCAGTGAGGGGCACAACCCAGTGGCCCAACAGCACCACTGCTGTCTGACCTAGCCCCCTGGCTCTGGGCTGCACCACCACACCAGCACAGCACCACAGCAGCAATGGCCGCCACACAGCACCAACACCAAAAAAGCAAAGGTTGACACAGCTTACCTTCCCTTGGGCTCCCTGCAAGTAGACTGAAAGGAGCAGGGCATTAGCCCTTTTATACAGACTACTGCTAATTTAAAACACCTGGGCCATATGGTGAGAAGTGCTGATCCATGTTTGAAAAAGCAAGGACATATTGTAAAACATATGCAAAAAAGAAACATGGATCGCACATCCTTACTATACTATACGTTGATCTAATGCTTCTCAGCATATTTTTTTACAAAAATGAACAGGAGGTTCTTAGTATACTTTTTGATCAAAACGTATTTGCCCACTTGCCACGTCACGGCGACCTCTTTAAAGTGGGTCCCTACACTAATGGGAGCAATTCCTGAATTTTACATTCCACATCCAAAAAGACCTATTGCAATAACACAAACATTTGTAACCAGCTCCTGACCGGTCTGTTAACTCCCCTTCCTGACCTGGCACATTTTTCATAGTACATGCCGGTTTGAACTCTATAGCGCTTTCTCACACTACTGTTATTTTACAATTTTTTCACCTCAGACTTTATTTTTATGCCACTTTTTAAATAACATTTTTTTAAAGAATTGTCTGGTTTTTTTTTAAAGTTTTAACATTTATTTATTTTTTTAACTGCAAACATGGTGCTAAAATAAGTTTTGTAATTGTGTCACTTTTCTGTCATGGACGTTTATATGTAAGTTTTAAAAACTTTGAAAGGCCACATGTATGAACCTGTTTAGGTCTAAAAATTTTTGCCCATCGTAACTTTTTTTATTATTTGATTTTACATATTCCCACCTTCTCCAGTTAAGGAATTTCATGACTATAACAATACTGTAAATCTATACACATCAGGCTCTCAATGCCAAGAAAGCACTCTTAGGCCATGTTCACACGGCTTATTTGGCCGCAGATTGGAGCCGTACTGCGCACCGGATTTGCGCTGCAGTACGGCTCCAATCCGTCCCAGTAACTACGGTAATCCACAGTTCTCATAGAGAACTATGGATTCCGTCGCTCCTCCCCGCTCGGTGAATCCGCTGCGGGGGGAGAAAGTGACATGCACATTATTTACGGCGCGTACGCGCCGTAAATAATGCATTGTCTATAGGACCGGCGGGCAGCTCCCCCGCCGCGCCCCCGCCCCGCCCCTTATTCAAGCCATATTGCGGGCGGGATCCGTCCCGCAATTACAGCTTGAATAAGCCATGTGACCACGGCCTTAAGACTGTGTATGCAAAAACATTTTCCATGTTTCACCAATCACCAGTTCATGAAAGAATGTTGAGAATTTGCTTAAGGCCATCAAGAAGAGGTGATGCATGATGGATAAGAGCAATCAATGTAACGCTGTTTTTATTTGGTACTTGTATAGACCTATACATATTATAACTTATTGCAAACTAATTTAGAATAACTAACTCTGTGTGTGAACACCCTCTAAATGTATAACAGGGGCTTATAGACACCAATGAGCAATTCCTGTAAAGTGACGGACATTGCTTATTTTCACAGTGGGCAGAGGAAGACAGCAGGGTTTAAAGTAATACTGTTTTTGTTGTCACTAAAGAGGGGCAAGAGGAAACTCCGAGAGGGCTTCCTCAAAAGAAACCAAGAATGTTCTGTCAGCTCCTGTCAGTTTACGTGCATTGGGGAGAACTTCGCTGGAGGCAATAATAATTTAGGAGTTATCCATTTGTGCGAATAATACCAGGGACACTCTAATGGTGCTAATAATGGGGGGGCACTCTACTGGTGATAAAAAATATGGGACAATCTACTCATTCTGATAATAATGGGGGAACTCTACTGGTTCTAATAATAATTGGACACTGCACTGGTACTTATAACAATGTGGGCACTCTACCGGTACTAATAATAATAGGGGTACTGTACTGGTTCCAATAATAATGGGGGAACTCTTTTGGTGCTAATAAGAAGGGGGAACAGTGTACTGGTACTTATAACAATGTGGTTGCCCTGACTAATAATAATGGGGGCACTGTACTTGTTCCTATAATAATGGGAGAACTGTTTGGTGCTAATAACAAGGGGGGACACTACTGGTGCTTATAATAATGGGGGACACTCTACTGGTGTTTATTATAATAGGGGTGGGAAACTCTGTTTCCACAGGAGAAGGCACTCTTAACTATCCATAGTGAGAGACTCTTTGGTAGCAATAAAGGCATTTATGCCAAATTCAAGGACATGCCATAAATGTCTGATATGAGAAAGTGGATCTTACTTCTTATCTTTGTTAAGAATCTGCAAATACCGACTTGGCCCTTGAGGCAGCCAAAAGGCACCACACCAAGGCTAAGAAGAAATTGTATTCACATAAACAGCCAAGTACATATGGGCATTATGAAAAGTTTATTGTTATGCTTTGACTTTATATACGGGCCACTACAAGAATTCCAAGTGCACCTGAGAGGTACCCAGTCCTCTTTGCTACAATAAAACTCAAACTCATTATATATATATATATGTATATATATATATATATATATATATATATATATATATATATATACATGCACATACATACATGAATTTATATTTAGGGGCACATGCATGAAAACTGTCTAGGTCTGATTTTCTTTGTTGCCCACAGCAACCAATCAGAGCCTTTTTTAGAGCATTATATGAAATGAAAGGGGAGTTCTGGTTGGTTGCTATGAGCAACAGAGAACGTCTTAGACCCAGACAGTTTTCATATATGTAGTACTTAGCTTATGAGTTTTATTGCAGCCCTTTGAGGAAACCCAATATGACCCTGGAATCAAAAAGGGACTGAGTACATCTCAGTTCACTTGTTGGAATCTTTGCAGTGGCCCATGGGCATAGTGAAACCCAGAGGTTGAAGAGACCCACTCGTGTGCAAATTGTACCTTTTTAGGGGAAAGAAGTTGGTGGCTTTCTGCTATTTAGTACTACTATGTGGGTTCTGCTTTGATCCCTTCCTTTAATTATTGCTATCTATACTGCGGCTTCAGTTTCCTGTGGTGGAGCCCATTTCATTTTGCTGTGGGGCCCTATAAATTCTAGTTACACCCCTGTGAGTGCCTAGTAGTTTTACTACTTTGATGCAGCATATCTGCTTTCAAAGTGGTTATAAGATCTTTTTAAAATAAATATATAATAATAACAAAATATAAAAAAAGTACTCACCTCACTGCCATTTCAGCATTGACACTGATAGTGGTCTCTGCTGTTCTTTTGCTTACTTCTAACTGGTATTGGTTGACTGCACTGGTCATGTGCTATTGAGTGATGTCACCGCTCAGAGCCATAAACTTCCAAATGGTTGATGTCAGGCAATGGCACATGCCGGCTGCAGCCAAACACTGCTGACCACCGGTGGCTGAAAGTAAAGGGAAAGAGACCATCAGTAGCGTCAATTCTGAAAAATCAGTGAGTGATGAGGTGTGTGTGTTTTTTTTTATTTTTTACCGTAACAGTATCTTAGATTTATTTATTTATTTATTTTTTTTTTAAAAACTAGACAACTCCTGTATTAAATGAATTCCAGTGGTAGGTATGAAAATTCTATTAAACAATATATTAGTGCGCAAAGTGAAATATTCTTCACTGCACGTGTATACAGTAAGCTTGATGATGTCTGATGATCAGTGAATAGTCAAGTAATAGAGTAGTAACAATTGCTAGCTGTGTAGATGGATTGTGCTAGGAATTTGACCTTCTAAACTAAAATTTTCACTATGAGACTTTTTCTTGTTAGCCTACTTGTGTATATAAAATCGCCATTATTACTCATTAAGCATAAATCAAGGGGAACACTAAATGCAGTTTACCTTTCTCTATATTAGATTCTCAGCGTCGTTCACACCATAATAGCTAATAAACAGCATTTTGCTCGCCTCCATTCTCAGTTACCTGGATAGATGAGATATTAAGTGAAGGATAGCTGTCATAGCTGCAGAGAGTTTACTGCATTCAGAAGAAGAAATGATTCCATGTGGGTTACCTTGGGGAGCTGTGCTGAGAGCTGGAATCTTTAATATCTTTTTAAAGTGTCATTATAAATGGTCTGTAAGGAAAATGTGTCATTTGGTAGATGACACAATGATATGCAGCAAGGTTGGCATTACAGTGGAGGTAAACAATATGATTAATGATTTAAAATTTGATATGAATGACAACTAGATAAGGGGAAAATGCAACCGAAAATAGGATTTCATGTAATCTTTCTATATGTGTGCACAGAAGTACATGTACACTTCAATTATGCAGTGTTTTGTGGGTTGCAATATTGCATACCATAATATATGCAAACAAACATTATGGCAAAGTGGTGCTAGGAAAGTGTTGTGCTGGCTTTTATTTTGTCACCTCCCATTTGCAAATTGGTTGGCCCATTATAGTCAAAGACGGACATGGAAAAAAGTGAGAAAAACTGGTAAAAGATGAGATATCTAAGCAGTTCTTTATCTTTGAAAACAAAAGCAATATTGTGAGGGACCCCGAGACCAAGGTAGGGTGACAGCGAAGGGCAGATAGTGCAAGCCCTAGTGCTAAGCACCCAAAGCTGTCCCTGCATACTTGTCGACCTCACAGGCCAACACAGTCATGAATATCCTGAGACCACGAAGACCACCAGTAAGACCTCGCCAACGAATATTTCATACCAGCAATACCGGGATGCCCAGCTTATACAGAACAGTGAATCTCCTCAAGCACCAGGAGGTGGAGATTGGAGGAGGGGGGGGGGGGGGGCAAACAATATATCTGTAGAAGTGTTAATAGGTGTCAGATCTTGAGAATTAGTAAGAGTTAGCAAGATTGTGATCAAAATTTTCTCAGGAACTGTCTCAGGAACATTGCTTGTACAAAAACTATGAGACAATGTATCGGTTTTAACATTTTGGACTGGGCATTTTGGACTGATCTTCCCTCCTGACAACGATGTACAGTCAGCTCCCGTAATGGAAAAAGGATGATCCAGCTTCACTAAACCCAGTTCCAAGGCCAACACAAAAACAAAGTCCACAAAGTTAGCAGCCACCCCAGAACCAATCAGGGCCTGCTCAGATACAGACTTAGAAAAAAAAACAAAGACACCGGCAATTTTACTTTAGAAATAAACTCATAAGATACCTGGATGCCTGAGTGCAGTGTTGGACTGGGGTGCCTGGGGCCCACCAGAGGTGTTTATTTTAGAGGCCCACTTTGCCTCGTTGTCTCCACCACCTGCACATTGTTCCGCCCGGTCTCGCTTCAACTTATACAGACTGATGTCATGACATCATCACACTAATCTGTAATCAAGATAGAGCGTTGGGGCTTCTGAGTCTCTCTTACCTAATTGCAGCAGGACACTGGTGGTGAACACAATAGGTCTAAAGATATATGTCCCCCTTCCCGAATAACACATTTTATCTAAATAAAAATATATCAAAAGCTATAACACACAGTACTGAGTATAAAGCCAATAAATAATGGTTGTACAGTTACCAAATAACACTGCTACATAAAACCAGAATCCCAAAGCTAAAATTACCAATAATTAAGACCAAATACTGCAACATCATGACCACATATCACCACCACATAGTGACTGAATAATACCAACACACCATGAACACAAATCCCCACCACATTGTGACTGAATAATACCACAACACGAAGAACACATATCATCACCACTTAGTAACTGAATAATGCCACCACACCATGACCTCATATCACCCACACAGTGACTGAATACACCCCATTATGACCACATACCACAAAATGACTGAATAATGCAGCAACACTATGACCACATATCACCACTACATACTGAATAAAACCACCACACTATGACCACATTTCCCCACCACATAATGACTGAATAATACCACAACACCATGACCACATATCACCACCACATAGTGACTGAAAACCACCACACCATGACCCCATACCATCACCACATAGTAACTGAATCATACCTCCACACTATGAACACATATCACCACTATATAGAAACTGAATAATACCGCCACACCATTACTGAATATAAACCATTACACTTTGCACACATAAAAGTGATTACAGTTCAGGTACATTTAGTGACTAACAGGTGACGTTTCTCCAATGAGTCATTCATGTTTCCTTTTCTTCTTCATCCAGTCCACACCACCATGCTGACTTCTCCCTGTCAACACTATAGATATGTTCCCTCAGGAAGGCAGGTATATAGATAGGTCCCCTCAGGCAGGTATATAAATAGGTCCCCTCGGTAAGGCATGTATATAGATACGCCCCCACAGTCAGGTATATATAGCTCCCTTCAGTAAGGCAGGTATATAGATAGGCCCCCTCAATAAGGCAGGTATATAGATACGCCCCCTCAGGTCAGGTATATATAGCTCCCCTCAGTCAAGTATATATAGCTCCCATCAGTAAGGCAGGTATATATATAGTCCCCCTCAATCAGGTATATATAGCTCCCCTCAGTAAGAAAGGTATATAGATAGGTCCCCTCAGTCAAGCAGGTAACTGGTGTTAAAAATAATAACATTAATTCTCACCTTACCTCTTTCCCAGCCAAGCGTCTTCCTCTTCAGCCCGACACGCCGGGCAGCTCCTCCGGCAGCCCCTTGGCTGCACAGCAGAGTGACAGCTGTGTGGCCGAAGAGAGGCAGTGACGCGATGAGCTCACTTCATCGTTCCGCTGCCTGGCTCAGCATTACGGGGCTGCGGCGGGACCTCAGCACTACAGATACCCAGCGGGCCCCGACACTGACACTGGCCCCGACACTGTCTGAGTGGCTCCTCCGATTACCACTAAGGCACTGCAGTTTTTCCGGCTAGGACCTGGGTTTGGTGGCACAGTTCTGAAGAAAATGACCAGCTTTGCCACAGTACAGACACATTGCGTTTTTCATGTGATACTCCCTCTTGGTTTTAGCGTCCATGGCTCCAAGAGACAGATATTTTAGGGGAGGAATAACACACAGAAAACACAGATGGATGGTTGGGTTCAAACGCTTCCTTTCTCCTCTCTCGGAGCCTGCGGTCGATGGGGTCTCTGAGACCCATAGCTTGTTCTAACATACTGGGGTTGGGGTGGCTGACCCAGATGTTTTTAATGTCCTTATATAGACCTTGTCTTAACAGGGTCTTTAACGCTGGGTCATATTATTCAGCAGTTATGCACCACTTGCAGAACTAGGTGCAGTATCCCTCAGCCGATCTTCTTCCTTGACGTATATTCAATAGCTGAGTTTCCAAAAGTAATGTGTGGTCTGGCTCAGAATATATGAGCCCCAGGGAGTGAACAAAATTCCAGAAAACTCCACTCTGAAATGGTGGGGGGAAGTGCGAGGGCCTATTCCTGAGGATCACTCTGTAAAAGGGAGACCACTACACCCACTATTTGGGCCTCAGTAGCAAATGGCTTAACCTGGAAGTACAAACTACATGATTTCTGAAAAGTGTTGAACTTTTTGCAGTTCCCTTAAAAATGGAACTTTGGAAGAAGCATTTTTGGCTCCCTGATGACACCTAGCTGCAGAAAAAGCACTACCACAAAGGGTGTGGCAGCAGCATTAGCTTGATGTTGGGCGAGGAGATGTACCTGATTCGTCAGGTCAAATACCAGGTTAGCCAGGCCCTCCATCCGATTAGTAAGCTCCTCAATAATATTCATGCCAACATGACAACTGGATGAAGGTCCTTACATTGGAAATTGAAACACTTAACAAAACAAGACAAATAAAGAGAATAGTCGGGCAGAAAAAGGGCAAACTGGAGATAGCAAAATGGTAAAGAGACCATGGTATAGAGAAGGCAAAAGACGGAGGTCAAGAAGGCAGGCAAAAAGATCAGTAATCCAAGCAAACAATCCAATAAGAAATGCCAGCTTAATCCAGAAGAGGCTATCACAAGCAATGTCCAAGAGACAAATCGGTCTTCTTAAGTGATGTCAAAGTCCGAGTTCACGGTGTGACTGGATCGGCCTACCGACATCCAAACAACACAGAACTTCAGGCCAGTAGGGAAGAAAGATGAGTGGTAAAGGCAAATGTCAATCAATCACTTAGTCTAAACTGTCTGCAGGGCAGCACTAGGGCTAGCAGAAGTAACATATGGGAGTGGTGAAGAACCTGTCAATCACCACAAAGCAGGCATAGACAGTTTTCAAACGAGCAACAAGAAAAAAACAGAATTTGGCACCAAATCATGGTCAAAAGCACAGTCTCTGCCACACTGCACAGGCAGCGGACTGCGCTGCGGCCCGAACAAGCATAATCATTACAAATGTAGGTTACCGCCAATCAGGACTTGAGACTATTGATGTTCCAGAACCAATATAATAAGTCAGTGTTCGGATATACCCTCAGACTACGGGACAGAATGCACTGGCAGCTTGGAAACCCAACCATGAAGTGATTATAAAATCGAATAATTTACTGTATTTCTATTGATTAAAAAGCTTGTAGTTTTTAGACAAGTGGAAGCACTTTATTTGTTCCTTTTATACACCTCAAGATGTAAAAGCACTTATGGAGCCTTTTTTTTATCTACTACTCGGTAATTGACATCTGATTTAGCAGGTTCTCACAGAGGGTTAAAGAAGAATAACACTATGGAAATAGCAAAAATACAATATGAGAGATTAAGGAGCAGAAAGTTTAATGTTGGAGAAATGCACACCTTGACCTGGTTTTTGATATGGGGACTTTTAATGAGTTCTGATTATACTGATTTTGTCTTTATCTTGTGAAAATCAATAATAATAAAAAAAGTTTGTAAATAAAGCATTATTGAACATTCCTTTTGGGGCTTTTCATGGAATATTGTCTCTTAATCACTTACTATAGGTAAGAGCCCATTAATGCTCGAAACACATCAGAAGGAAGGCCAATGCTTTATTTACAAGCTTTACAACTGATGGAAATAAATGATGCCAGTAGCTTCTTAAGCTTTGGTGGAGGTCACAAAGCCAAATCCCCAATGATCAGACATTGCAAATTCTAGTGTCATTGTAAAACTTTAGATTGGCTCTTTATTACTCGGAACAGAGCAGAGCCTAACCAATTCTGTGGGATTCAAATTATTAATTAATGTAAGCTTCCCTGTAGGAGAGATTACATAAACTTGGGGTATACCCATTACTTATTAAAACCAATAATATATTAGAAATGAAAATATGAAGAAATGTACTGATTTAGAAAAAGAATATTTCAATATAAAGCACATTAAAAAATCCTGGTGCTAAGCTTCTCTTAAGGTATGTCTACACAACAAATGTCAAAATACTTATCGGATTCTGAGGCCTAAAACTGCATCATCTGAGGAATATTTTGATGCAGCAGATTAAACAGAGCATTAGTGAACATGTTCTAAGTTTTTTTTTTTTTTTGTTTTAAAACCCAACCTCAAGAAAATCCAAGTCATGTGGACTACAATTGCTTTTATTGTAGACGGAACCTGCTGATGAATTTAGCAGCATTAATTCCTTAGCACATTTGAACTTTCCTGAACGTCCAAATCACTAGTGCCTTAACACATTTGGATGTTCAGAAATGTTCAAGGACATCAAGTGGCCTCTCAAACCTGCACAATCAGCGCATGAAGTCAGATGTATATTACAGTTGACTCCGCGTTCTGCTGGCAAAGTGTAAATAATGTAAAAATAAAGAAAAAGTGAAAAAAGTAAAACACAAACACACAAAAGAAAAAGTAAAAACATGCATAATGCCCTTTCTCCAGAACAAATGTCAAACAAAAATACACATATTTGGTATTACCACATGTGTAACAATCTAGCCTACAAATCTGTCATGTTTTTTTAACCCACACAATTTCAGAATTGGGATTTTTGTTGATCCCCTACACATAAAATGGAATAAAAAGTGATAAAAAATCGTCTGTTTATCCCCAAAAAAACAAAACACTATAAAAAAATACATACGGAATAACAGTAGGATTAACAGAGCAATGACCAATGCCGTCAAGATGCTTTTTTATGGAGAATATTTTATTTACTATAATGGAAATGCCATGAAAGTTGGAAGATCCTCTTTATAGCTAGAATTGCATTGCCTCGAGAGGTTAGGTAGATAGTTCCATAAAAATAACAACACTGCTACTGTAATTTTATTCTTTTACCCACTGTTCAACTAACCTATGAATTTACCAATATGGCTTTAATATAGTGTTTCTGCCAGTAAGTGACACCTGATTTACAGTGCTGTCCTGGAGAATGTCTATGGAGATAACCAGTTATCACTTCTAGACTATGTGCAAAAGTGTCATAGGAAATACAGACAGTTCTCCTTGATCATATTACATTAAGCTCCATCATGTCTGCGTTATATCGTATGTTACCTAATTCTTCTGTCTGTTCAATTGCTTACAAATGTGAGTATGTACTTGTGCAAGACATGTCTATTTTTGTCTTGTAATATTACAACATGATGTTACCAATAAAATGATTCTTTTTCTTGACATCTGAACACAGCAATGTTTAAATATTGATGTTGTGCTGAAACCCTGAATATAGAACAAATGTTACCATGTCCAGGTTGGAAGCTTGAAGAGTTATCATATAGTGATGCATGATCTGGTTATTTGGAACCTTCAATTACAATCTAAGGACGACATGTATGAATCTCGCCACGTCGGGGCGCACCTTTCCGCCGGTTTTCCGGCGAAATCTTCGCCTGATTTTTAAAGGCGTTCAACATTCTCAGAAAAAGAGCTCAAACTTCAAAAATAAAAAATACATAAAACAAAATCACTTTTCCAATATCAAATTCAAGAATTAGGATATTGGAATTGCCGGGAAATACAGTATTTCAAATTCTGAAAGCAATTCTCATTGGTCGGCCAGAAAACCCAGTCCAAAAATCAGAACGGCGCGTACAGTGAACCATTAAAACCTATGGAAACTATTGCCAACAAATTCAAAGGCGGGACAGTTCATAAAACAGAAAAAATGCAGAACAGAGCTGAATGGCTGAGCTATGGTGGGCTTGTGCTTATCTCGGCCCAATCAGAATAGGAGCGACAGGGACCCATTAAAGGCCTATTGGAGAGTTTAACCAATCAAAATCAAAGGGGGACAGTTCACAATACAGATAAAAATAGCAGAAAAGAGCTGATTGGCTGAGCTAGCGGGTGGTTGGCTATCCCAGCCAATCAGAGCGCGCGCTACTTCTCCCATAGTAGACTATTGAGAGATGGGCGCACAGCAATCTCTGGCATCCAGCGTACGTGCGGCAATGGAGTATAAAAAAACATTTTTATTAGTTGTAAAATATTCTCTAAAAAGATCTCAAACATTTCTATAAACATAAATCACTTCTATCCCTGAACAACGGCGTTAGTCGCCGAGACCGTGGCGCTACAATCAGGAATTTCCATAGAAAGGAATTGCCGCGGGAAAAACCGATAAATGTCAAAATCGGCTACTGCAATACTAGTGTGTCCATAAACCAGCCAATCATAATAGGAGCGACAAGAAACATTATAACTATGGAGGAGAATTGACCATTCAAATAGGAGCTACAAAGACCCATTATAAGCTATGGAGGAGAATTGACCAATCAGAATCAGGAGCGACAAAGACCCATTATAAGCTATGGAGGAGAATTGACTAATCAGCAATAGAGCGACAAAGACCCCATTATATCATATGGATAAGTTTGAACCAATCAAAATCAAAGGCGGGACATCAAAATACAGTAAAAAAGGCAGAAAAGAGTCTGATGGTTGAGCTAAAGCGGGGGCTTGCTACCAACCAAATCAGAGCGCGAGCTACTTCTCCATTGCTAGGTCTATGAGAGATGGGCCAAGCAATCTTCCGCTCAGCGCCGATGCGGTAAGGAGTATGATTAAAAAAATAATTTTTATTAAGTGTAAAACATTATCAGATAAAGCACTGAAACCTTCTCTAAAAATAAAGCAGTTAAATCCCTAATAACGCGTTTTTCCCCGAGACCGCGCTACCTCAAGGAATTAGCAATAAGAGAATTGCCGGAAATACAGTAATTCAAATTGTTTTAAGCTATACTGATTGATCGGCATAAACCAGGCCCAATCAGAATAGAAAGCGACAGTTGGCCCATTCTAACCTATGGAGGAGAATTGACCAATCATAAATAGGAGCGACAGGGACCCCATTCTAACCTATTGTAGAAATAATTGTGACCAATCTATTCAAAGGGTGGACAGTTCAAAATACAGTAAAAAAAGGCAGAAAAGAGCGATTGTTTGAAGCGGCGAGGGCTCGTCCATCTTATCAATCAAAGCGCATGCTACTTGCTCATATGTACTATGGGAAAAGAAAGCAGAGCGAGCACTGTTGTGATTGGCATAAGTATATTTATTAAAAAAGAGCGCCGTTATTTGGACCAATGGAGAGCTAGGACGCTCCTATGGGATGATTCTAATGCAATCTGAAAAAAAACTGTACATGGCCGAAATCAACAAGATAATACTGCCGAAGTTTTCCCCGATGTGTAATATCAAATGAATAATAATATGGGGTAATAAAAAAAAAAAAATTCAATAAAATCAGGTATATTTTTCTTTATTTACGTTTATCAAGGATAAATAGTATGGTTGTAACGAAAATAAAGAAATAAACAGGATTTTATTGATTGCATTGTGCCGATCTCTCCATAGACTACAATGAGAGAAGTAGCTCGCGCTCTGATTAGCTGAGATAGCCAAGCCCCCACTAGTTCAAACAATCAGCTCTTTTCTGTATTTTTAATGTCTTTTGAACTGTCCCGCCTTTGATTCTGATTGGTCAATAGTTCTCCATAGGTTTTATTGGTTCACTGTCGCTCCTATTCTGATTAGCCGGTTTCTGCCGACCAATCAGAATAGCTTTCAGAATTTGAATTACTGTATTTCCCGGCAATTTCCAATATCCTAATTCTTGATGTAGCGCCGTTCTAGATTTTTGGAAAGTGTTTTTTTTTTATTATTTTTTATTTTTGAGGTTTGAGCTCTTTTTCTGATAATGTTTTCCGCCTTTATAAAGGCGATTTTTTGGAATCATACTCCTGCTGCACGGAGCTGAGCGCCGAGATTTCTGTTGCGATCTTCTGTATGCTTCCTCTCATGTTCCGTACTTGCTTCACTTCGCCGCCGCCGGAGCATTTAGACCAAAATAAACTAGGTCTGACTGTCGGAGCTGCAGAGCGCTGCATTGTGCCGCGCTTTGGCGAGCCACGATCGTACATGCCTCAGAACGCCTACACCGCGCCCCTTGCCCACTCCTTCATGAGGGGCGCAGCTGAAAGTTTACTCCAAAAAACAGGCATAAAGCCCGATCATACATGTCGCCCTAAGTCTTTTAGATAAAATTGAGGCCCAAATTTATTGCCAACATAGTTTTATACAATATTAAAGGAGTTGTCCACTTCTAAAAATTAGGCTGAAATGGGGCCATGGTGGGCAAAAAAAGAAAAAAAAAAGAAATACTTACCTACCTGTCTGCTGCCGCTCTGGAGCTCCTGAGGATCGTGTCTCTTCACTTCTGGATTCTCGTCCTGATACACAGGAGAGGCTGAAAACCTGGAAGTGAAGAGGAGCAGATCCTGAGGAGCTGTAGAGCAGTGGTGGAAGGGGACAGGTGGGAAAATATCACTTTTTATCTTTTTTTGCCCGCCCTGGTCCCATTTCAGCTTAATTATTTACAAGTAGACACCTATTTAAAAGTTCTATATTCTAATGTTAAAACAGGCCCAAAATTTAACATGATTTAAGTCCATAGTAATCTACTTATTTTTCAGAAAAACTGAACATTAAGGGAAACATATATGAACGGGGCCGCGCCAGTTTTCTGGTATACTTTGAGCCGAAAAATGTTGTAGCCCTGTTCAACAGATTGTGATGTAAGATTTATTTCAACATATCATTC
The DNA here is from genome assembly GCA_025379985.1 of Phyllomedusa bahiana. Lineage (NCBI taxonomy): Eukaryota > Metazoa > Chordata > Amphibia > Anura > Hylidae > Phyllomedusa > Phyllomedusa bahiana. Next base: position 7,426 of record JAODAL010026361.1, on the reverse strand, counting down.
CAGGTGGAAAGAAATGTGTACATCAATGGCAAAATATTGGGACATACTCTTAATGGATCCCATTTTGGCTAAGTATCTCCCCCCCTATCCGTCCATCACATATCGCCGCTCAAAGAATCTTCGTGACATGTTGGTGCGTAGTTTCTACAAGGGTACCCAGCCAGAAACGTGTTTTGGATCAAAAGGCCCAAGATTGGGTTGTTCCTCATGTGGAAAATGCGTTGCCTGCCAAAATGTGGAGGATGTGGACTTTTTCCTTAATCAAGATGGGGACACAAGATTTCGTATTACTCACTCAATTAATTGTGGTACAGCTGGAGTGATATATCTGGCACAGTGTCCTTGTGGATTGAAATATGTGGGTCTAACATCAAGACCTTTTAGAAAAAGAATTTGTGAACACGTGTTGGGGATCGAAGCTGCGAAAGGTGAGTCAGATTTATACAACTTAAAGACTATCCCGAAACATTTCAAACTGTTTCATAATTGTGATGCAAAAGGACTTAAATTTATTGGTATTTATAGGGCTCTGTTCAATAAACGTGGAGGAAATTGGAAAAAATTGCTTGCACAACGGGAAGTCTGTTGGATTTATACTTTGGGTACAGCTGGCTTGAATGAGACAATTAGTTCTGCTCCTTTTTTGTAATGTTATCTATCTTTGCTTGTATATTCTTATTTTAATCTATTTATTTTTCATGATTGTTTGTGTTTATATGTTTATTATTTGAGTACTAATTTTTCTCTCCCCTTTTTTTTGAGGTATTTCTTGGATGTTTATTCTGATGTTTTTGAAGGTTATATTGGAAGATTGAAGTGAAGAAGAGAAGAGTTTGAAGAAATGATATGACATACAACAATGAAGAAAAATGTACTTAAATTGTATGTATGTATATATATATGTATATATATAGTATATATCTATGTAATTTTAATATTATATTATATATATATATATATATATATATATATATAAAACTTTTTTTTTTTTTTCACTTGAGCATATGATGTAATTCACTCGAACATATTTTGTACTGTATTGTTGTGTTACACGTAATTGATTGCACTTGGGTTGTTCACAATTAATATATAATTACATGGATTTTTATATGGCTGAATATTTATTGTTGTGTATAAATATATATAATATATATATATAATTGCTTTTTCACTGTGTATTATTTTAGTATATGTAGTATCACGTTATTAATATACTTCTTTGGTTTGCACCGTATTTGTTTGTTGTTTTTTTTTTTTTTTTTTTTTTCTCACTTGAGCATATGATGTAATTCACTTGAATGTATTGTGTACTTTATATTATTACTCTTACTATTGTTATACACTTATTGAATTGCACTTGGATTGTTCACATGTCTCTGTATTTATTTATTTATTTATATATATATATTTTTTTATATATATTTTTATAAATTTTTTATTAATTTATATATAAAGAATTTTCTTTAGTACTGTTTTTTATATATGCTTTTATTATTTTATTTAGTTATTTTTATCATGATTAGTTTTCTTTATTTTTAGTATGTTTCTGCAGTTGTGTCCGGATATACTGACTTTGCTTCTTCTCCTTTTCTCTCTGTTGGTGATGTCCTCTGTTTCATTTGTGGTCTCCGGTCTTCACTTGCTGTGGGCTGCCATTTTTGGTGGGTCTTTGACTTGTTTCTATAGTTTGGTCTTCAGTGTCTCCATTTAGGTATTCCACCATTTTTGGTGGGTCTATTTTAGTTACATATGCTCTGGTTACTGACGCCGTCCCAGAACATATGTGTTTTATATCCTTTGTCCTTCTCTGATGACGTCCATGTTTCCGGTCTGCGTGCTGGCGTCGCACGTGGTCCGTGATTCATGTGACGGACTCAGTTAGACAAATGGGATATTTTTTATTATCGGGACCACAGGGTAACAGGGGATATTCCTTTTTAGCTGTTTGTCTCTTTAGTCTATTGGATGTGATAACCTTTTTAAGGGAGGTTAAGTTAGTTGTGTGTTACCCCCTGACGAAGCCAGGTGTGGAGAAACGCGCGTTGGGGTCTGTCTGTGCCTCCTCTGGGTGGTATGCGCTCTTACTATGGGTGATTATATGGTGATATATCATTGACTGTTTGTATATTTATATGTATATTTGGTTGTATACTATGCTACTTATTTGACATGATTATGCACCTTATGCATACCACCTAGTGTGGGGTTGTATCTTTGTGGCACCACCATTTTTAGCTATATGTTTTTGGTCTTTGTATTTTTGTGTTTTTACTATACATTTGGAAATGAATAAAAAGTTTTGTATATATGTACTTTTGTATTTTTGGTAGTTTTTTATATATTGGTGCTGGTTCGAATTTTGGTTTACTACCTTGTTTTATTATGATTTTTTGACATATTGGCGTTGTCTGTTCAACAGATGTATGAATAGCTGTATGCCAAAACCTGGTGCAGTCTGCACTAGAGACTACACTTCTGAATGCGCCAAAAATGCACCAATGTTTGGTGAATAACACTCTTAGGGTCAATATTTGCTGCATAACACTATTTAATACATATTGTGATATTCTACACTCCTCTATGTCGATTTAGAACTGGCGTGTCAACGCCAAGTTTCAAACATGTCACCCTTACTTCCTAAAGAGTAAATAATATAGTGTCCAGAATCTCCACCCACATGTATCCCAGGGGAATAGACCATAATCATATTTAAGGTTTAAAGAATATTTCAGAAAATATTATTGTTGGGGATCTGTGCCTTGTCACTTCCAGGGATTCCATGACTAAAAGGGACTAGACACTCTTTAGATACCATGGATTTTTATATTTTGAGTCTGGCCCTGAAAGCTTCATTTTGAGTCAGAAGATGATGGCACGACACCCACCGGAATGTCTCAGGCTCCTTGTCATAGTCAAAAGAGTCATGGGTCATATATCTCCACTCAATACATCTTTAGATATATTTCAATGATGTCAGGAGATGTTTCAAGGTAATTCTTCCCTTTAAAGAGAATTTCCAGAAATCGAAAAATAAATCTTCTATCTTGGAAGAAAGATCTACTGAAGCAAGACATTTTGTTCAGATCAGCACCATTCATACTTGGGACCCTAAGTATTTGTACATATTCTATTCATCCTTTATCTTTATGTCAAAATAAGTTAAAAAAAGGTGCATTCAAACACATCATAAACAAAAACACATGTAAAACATGGGCAATACATATAATTTTAAACAAACTGCATGATAGTAATTGGAAATTTCTTGATTTAACAAGCTATAAAAAAAATTTCCACAAAACATGCTGAAATCAGGCTCTGACTGGTCCACAAGGAAACTGGAAACCCCTGGTTGTCCCCTGAACATGGCAGACCTGGAGTTGCTTTTCAACTGCATCTGCATTCTTGGGAGAGGGAGAAAGCAAGAGAAAAAGTGGCAAAAAGCAAGAGACAGAGTATAAGATGCATTTACAGTCATGTACAGTAGCAGTAGGATGGGCCCGGAATCAACTCCACTGGTGGGCCCCAGAATCAACTACACTGGTGGGCCACAGAATAAACTCCATGGGTGGTCCCCCAGAATCGACCACCGGTGGGCCCTAGTTGCCCCAGTCCTACACTGGCTAAAACTATTTCTAACTCTGTGTCATGTAATGGTTTCGCTTGATGGTCTTCATAAACTGAATCCAGATTGTATATATTTAAAGATATTATGGGAAATGGAGATCCTGTGTTACCTTTTTTGAACTGCTGCACTTTTGTCCTGGTCACAAATTCAGCAATTAATAATGACATACCAAATGTCATACAGATGGCAGGGTAAAATTAGAAGTGATGTAGCTAGGATACAGTTTCTTGGAGTTAAGGTGGTCATGACACTCCTAACTGGCATATTTAAAAAAGGTAATCCCTTTTTGAATGGAAGTCTTTTATCTCTAAAGCTCCAGAGACTTGCTTAAAATATCTTTTCCAGAGGGGCAAGAAAAAGAGAAATGGCATAAAACCCCCGGGCCCCTTGCCTTCACACTCCCACTTGTTTAGATGAACCACCATAGTCACATGGCAGGGCGAGCAAGAAGACCCTTAAAATAAAAATTTTTTTCCTGAGGAATTTGCCCAATGCAAGCATTTATCACACTTACTTTGATTGCTCAGCAAAGCAGAGAATTTTTTTCTTATTTGGGAAAAGGGGCAGGGGGTCGAAGAATGAATAATTTTCAATTATAAGACACAGCATGCATTTACCATTCTGTATACAAGCATGCATTTTGCAGACTCTAAACAAAACTAGAGGAGAAAGATAACACTGTACTTGAAATTAGCCGCTACTAATCAACATTTTCAACATTTGATATATTCTTTACTGGCATATAAAGGAATCCAAAAAGCAATTGTAGCTGCCAGGCAAGGAATATTAAAATTTGGGAGGGTTTTTTACCAGGAAAATAGTTCCCAAAAATTCCTCTTTTTTCGATCTTATTTTTGCACCTAACATTTGGGACAATCCATTATTTTTAGATCTTTTTTGTTAGGGGTGCAAGAAAACACCAAAAAAAAACAAAAAACATCAATAATTTCCATGTTGTAAAGATACATATAAAAAAACCTAGAATTTGTTCTTTTCAGAGTGGGTAAAAGCCAAACAATCCGATCTCTAGAGGTAACCATATAAACCATATACTTGAGATGAAAATCATCTTAACTAGAACTTGGCTAGCGATTTCATGTAAATGGGCAGCCTTTTTTGAGTTTAACAGGCAGATGTTTGGGGAAGAGAATTTAAAGGCTATTTCAGTTTTTTTTTCACTTAAAATTCTTTAGGTACACTGAAGTGCGGGAATTTTCTTTCCTGTGCTCACACATAATTTTGGCTGATGCCACGTCCTGTTAGGTCCCATGACCTGCAAAACGGGTTTGCTGAAAGACCAGCTTTTGATGCGAAAGGAAAAGCATCCCCTTTGCATTCCTATAAACACTTTTAACCTTTCCAGGGGAAGCAAAAAGATTCATTTCTGGTCACCAACCCCTTACTTTTTTACAACCAAGTACAGATCACATAACATAAATTTTTAATGAACTAAAGGAAAATAAGAATGAAGTGGTCCTTTAAACTTCTGTTTTTGTGGAGCACTTCAGAGTTTCTGGCCAGCTCACCTCATCTAATGATTTAAACAACACAAATAGGCTGCTACACTACATATAACTGTGTGACTGGCACCCTGCTGATGTTTTATTTTGTGCAATGGTAATAATAAGCAGCCAACCCCTCCTAATGAATTGTAGGTATGTGAGGGGCTGCTCATCAGTATCGTGCACCTGTGTAATCTACTGTAAAGGTCAGATGTCTGATGCTCCCGGTACGACTCCACTCCCCGACATAGGTCACGTCAACTCTACGCGGTGACCAGAGGATCCACCTTCTGTCCCTAGTTCCTTCGCGACAGTACAACTGGGCCATGGATCCCGGCGATCAACCACTGCTAGATGCTTAGAGCCTCGTGGCTGAGATCTCATGCCAGGGCACCCATCAAGAGCAGCTGTACGTGATGTTATAGAATCTTGCAGCCCGTCTCCCAGAGGCACCTATTGACCAAGTTCCTGCACCAGTCTCTGTTCTGGTTCCCGTTCCAGTTCCTGCAATGTCAAGCAGTTCCTCCCTGCACCTGCTGCTGCCTCTTCGCTACTATGGGGACCCCAAGGCCTGCCAAGGTTTCCTGAACCAATGCATGATCCACTTCGAGGTCCTGTCTCACCAGTTTGCCGCTGACCAGGCAAAAGTTGCCTTTATCATTTCTCTACTCTTTGGCGAAGCACTGGTCTGGGTTACTCCCCTGTGGGAAAGTGGAGATCCGCTGACGGATAACTTGGGGAAATTCCTGGCCGCCTTCCACAAGGTGTTTGAGGAACCGGGAATTGCCTCCTCTGCTGCCTCTTCGCTTCTCCAACTCCATCAGGGAGACTCATCGGTGGGACAGTTTGCCATACAGTTCCGGACCCTATCCTCTGAATTATTTTGGAACAACGAGGCTCTGGTCGCAACCTTCTAAGAGGACTTGGCCGATTGTATCAAAGATGAATTAGCGGGGCGTGATCTGCCCACTAGTCTGGATGACCTCATCACCTTGGCCACCTGCATCGAAGTTCGCTTCTCTGAACGTCAACAGAAGGTTCGACTACAACGGGAGGCTTTTCATTTCTGCAGGAGTCCTCGCCTGGCACCTGTCTTTCAGTGACCTCTTCAACCTGTCCCTTCTCATAATCGGGAGGAGCCCATGCAACCTGTTGGAGGTGGAAAAGACTTGTAGATGAAACCAAGGTCTGTGCCTCTATTATGGCCCCCAAGATCACCTGCGTAGGGACTGCCCGATCCGTTTGGGAAACTCCAGAGCCTAGGCTTCATGGGAGAGGCAAACCTAGGCACAGAACTTTCCTCTCCATCATTGACCATGGTGGTCAAGTCTAATCCTTCTCCCTGCTTCCTGTCTTCAAGTTGCCGCCTTTGTGGTTTCGGACTCGGCGGGCAACTTTATCCATCCTGCCATTGTGGCCAAGTATCATCTGCTCATGATTCCCTTGGTTAAACCCCTCTCTACATTTCATCTGTTAATGGGGAGGTCCTCTCCTGTACCATCCGGTGCCACAAACAACCCCTTACTCTGCGAGTCGGAGTGTTACATCAGGAAACAATCTCTTTCATCGTACTACCATGCTACTCTAGTACTCTTCTTCTGGGGCTCCTTTGGTTACGGGATCACAGTAGTGTTGAGCGATTTTTATCGACAAAGTTGAAATCGGCACGGTTTTTATGGTAATCGGATTTTTTCGATCACGCGATAATTTAGTTAAAAATCTGCGCATAATCTATTAATATCGCGCCATTTTCGGCGCTTCCTGACATTTTGCCGGCCAGCCAATCAGCTTACAGAATAGAGCAGGGTGAGATGTGTGTGCGACGTCATGACTGGGGATTGGTATGGTTGCGATTGGCTGGAAAAATCACATGACCTCGTTTTAACATAGAACAGCCCTTCCTGTTCTGCCTCAGTCTCTCTCAGCGTTTCATACTAGTTGGACGTGCGCTCTGCATGTCTCCAAACTACTCAGCGAAATCATACTATTTTTCAACAGAGAAACCTCTACTATTAGCTGTTAGTTAGATTAGACATTGGAAGATTTTAGGTAGTTAGATTATATTAAACCAGCAACTATCGCTATAAAAGTCGCTGGGGGGGGGGGGGCGTGGGCAAACACAGACAAGCTCTCTAAAGGACACTGGATAAATGTTCACCAAGACTTAGTGTAGACATTGCACTGCAATATCTTCATTATTAACAGTTTGCTATTGAAAGATTTCCTGGAATATTGGGCAGTGTGAACTTATATTAGATACACATCATTTCTGTTAACTGCAGGTCTCTTGTTTGTGCAA